>JAJOZX010012650.1:0-12500 GCA_023014485.1 Bathynomus jamesi
AACACAACTTAAAGAGACCCCAGTGCAAGTGCCAAAGTGGCTTCTCACACTCAGAGTGTGGAGAGATGTGTGAAAATGGTCACAGAAGCAGCTAGTCAAGTTTACAGTCACGAGAGGCGAGAAGGCTACATCAAAGCGCAAGTAGCTAGGCGAATGCTGATGTCAAGGAACCACAGCAAAAAGGACATGACTGCATTGGTACTTTCAAATAAAGACTCTGAATAATATCTTATTGCCACTTTAAATGTTGATAGGATGTTTGCACACATTTTTATTTTGTTACGAATTACGGAAAAATTGAATTTTTGAATTAAAATTGATGTAGGTAGGAGTTATTTTTTATGTTTTGAAGCAAGGATATTATTTTGTATTCCAAATGATTACATTAAATTGCTACCAAATCACATGATTTTCAATTTAGTCATTTCACCCCCAAAATTGACACACCCTAGTGTCCAGTGTCACTTATTTTCACAAGTTGTTTTTCATTGAAATTAACTCATCAGTAAAGTTATATATTTACAGTAGTGTTCGGTCCCTTCGTATCTAACTTAACATATTTAATTTACCTTGTTTTAGTATTTAATTATGGCTGAATTCATTTTATTTATTAAACGAAGTTATAGTTGATAATAAAAACCCACTCTAATAGACAGAGTTTATTTCCACAACAGTTTCGTTTTTCTGTATCCACCCAAAGAGGATGCCAGTGGGCATCGAAACTGTTGTGGAAATAAACTCTGTCTATTAGAGTGGGTTTTTATTATTATATTTTGACCTTCACGTAGAAAAAAGTGAAGTAAACAACGAGGTCCCATGAAACGTTTTTGCTCTGTCTTGAGAATACTTCGCAAAAGGTGTTAATTCCTTCGAGGCGGGTCGCAGACAACGTTAAAGCAGTTAAAGTAAAACGTGGTTCCATTACCCTTTTTTTTCCTTTGCCTTGAAGATTGTATTCAAGAAGGTGTTAATGTCTTCGTAGGCTCGTAGGTCAGAGAGCGTGGAAAAAAGGTCACCCTCTCAAAAATAGATTAGTTCTTTGCTTTTGAATTTATTCTTACTTAAATATTGTAAACTGCATTAAAAATAGACAAAATATGACAGGGCCAAGTACACTTTAAATGTAAAGTTCAGCATTGGTGTGTTGATTTTTCTGAAGGTAATTTCAGCGACATTACAACTTTGAGTGTATGTTTGTTTTGTAGACTTAGAGAAAACCATGAAAGGAAGTTAAAGCGTTAAAGGAAATTCTAAAAAATCTTGAAGGCTCGGATTGTGGTACTGGAATTCCAAACCAGTGGACAAAGCCAGAGTGAAAACCCAACATCGGATATAAACTCTAAGGTTGAATGTTCAGAACAGAGCTTGGCCCGTTTGGAAACCACAATGAGTTCCCGAAAATTAGGACAAATAAACAAGAATTCAAGGTCGTTAAAAATAAAAGACCCTGAAAACTGAAATACGAGGATTCTGAACCCATTACCATAAAAAGTAGGGTTGACTTGCTTGCTGACGAAGAGGAGGAGTCCTTTTTAACTATTGATTCTCTAGTCAGAAGTCAAGTGGACTTTTTCTGAGCAAAACACGAGACCAAAAGAAAACTAAGTGTTTTCCAGGTGCCATAGGTCAGAGAATAAATTTTGAATTAGAAAACGTTAACTTCAAAAGTAAAAGTTGCCCCATCATTGTACATGACATTTTTCAGAGAGGGACGGGAGGGCAGACTGAAGCCATTGTAAAAGAGTTTAAAAACCTAACCGACAAGATTAAAATAAAGACTTACATGGGAATTGTTGTAGGAATTCTACGTAGACTGCATGCTAGTGGATGTACTTTAAGTAAAGCTATTAGTATAAATAATAGAGTGAAAGGCATTTGCGAAAATAAAGGGATAAAGCTTATCGATTTTTTACCTATATTTTTCAATAACAGAGAATACTTTGGCTCAGATGGGATTCACTTTAACCAAAAGGGTAAGAAGAAATATGACGATCTTCTGAACATTAACTTGTATAATCTTTTTAAATTAGGACCCCTTAACCATTAACTCATCCTGCTCCACAGGTAGTTAAACCTACTCCACTAGTATTAGTCCTATTCCGTCAGAAGTAAATCCGACTCCATCAGTTCTTCGTCCAACTAGTGCGTTGTTTATCTGATCTGATCAAGCACTCCCCTTAGCATCAATTGATTCACCTGCTTCGGGAAACGACCCAAGTCAAATATGAGAAACAACAACTTAAAATTTCTTAAAATTATGCTGTTCAATGCCAGGCCAATTAGGAACAAACTATTGGAATTCATAGCACTAGTCAAAACTGAGAACTTTGACATCATAGGAATAACTGAATCCTGGATTTATTCTGATTCAAGGGACTGCGTAGGAGAATTTAAAATGGTAGGTTACAAAATGTCTCTCAAAGATAGGAACTGAAGGGAAGGTGGCGGAGTACTTTTATTTGCGCGTGACCCTCTGCACCAGGTAAATAGTAACTGTTTCTGCTTATGAAATGTTGGGAATTTAACTAAATTTGACCAATAAAGTGTTGCATCTATTTTTAGTATGTAGGCCACATCATACCCCGTGATAAGGATATAAACTTGTATAAGCAATTAAGTATATTAGTGAATAAGGATTAGTGATAAGGATATAGATTAGTGATAAGGATATAAACTTGCATAAGCAATTAAGTAGATTAGTGATTATAAGATTAGTGTAATTTTTAATGATTTTAACTGCGGTAACATAAACTGGAAAGACAAAACAGTTGATCCTGAGGACTCAAAACTGTTGGAATTTGAAGATGATAATTTATTAAGTCAGTGGGTTGACGGTCCTACTAGATCTCACATTCTCAAGTTAAGATGACGCAGTCTCTAATCTGACTATTGGTGAAACTTTGACTAACAACGCCCACAATTTGATAAGATTTGACCTCAGGATATTAGAGGACACTTTTATACCCACTAAAATAAGTTCCTCCTTGTCAACCAAGACGCCGAAGTGGTTTAACAATAAAATTAGCGATGTTATTACGGAAAGAAATAGAGCCTACAATAGACTTAAGTCACATTTCAACTAGACTAATTCAGAAAACTACGTCGGAGGGTTAAATCCTTAATTAGAAGAGCAAACGTGAGGAAGAAGCTGGAGTTGCCTCACAGATGAGGTGCAGCATCTAATTGACAAAATGAATAAGTCCAAATCACCCAGTCCCAACTTACTTCTTCCAAGGGTATTAAAAGAGGTTAGCCACAATATTCTTGATGATTTAGTAACTATATTCAAGAAATCATTCGAATTAGGAAAGTTCGAACCAAGTGGAAATTAGCAAATATAACACTAGTCTTTTAAAAGGGAGATACTCAAAATCCGTGTAATTACCGCCCAATCAGTTTAACGTCAATTGCTGTCAGTCTGTTGGAATCCATTATTACAGAACGTATCGTGTATTACCTTGAATCAAGCAATTTAATTTTGATTCTCAGCATGGATTCAGGCGACATAGATCTTGTCTAACAAACTTGTTGGAATTTTTCCAAAAAATGTATACTTTATACGACTTAGCTAGAGCCAGGGCCGGATTAACCATTAAGCAAAATAAGCCCGTGCTTAGGGCATCAAGGGAAGGGGGGCACCACAGAAATTTTCCATTGTCGGATTTACCATGGATTTATTATACTATTATAATCGCGGCTTATAGCCTATAAGCTGTTGAAAACTGAATTATATATATTCATATATAGTATTTATTTTTTTTCATTGTTGAATTTGTAGTGAACAACAACTCTTTTGAGAGAATAAATATATTTCGTTGTAATCACACACTTTACGCTTTGCGTTATTATTTTTTATATCAAATCTTTGAGCGCCATATTAAAAATACATATAGATTAAATATTTTCGTGTGCTATAGTAAATGTAAAAACAAGATTCAGTCATGCTGAACTTTATAAAATAATTGTAGAAGACAATATTGAGTGTGCCTTCCCAAATGTAGAAATTGCCTTTCGTATATTTTTAACATAATGGTCACAAATTGCTCAGCTGAGCGTTCATTTTCTCAGTTGAAGTATATTAAAAATACCAACAGAACAACTATGCAACAAGGCAGGCTGGATGCCTTATCTCTACTAAGTATAGAAGCAGATGTGTTACGTAAGATTAGTTTTGAGGATCTGATCAAAGACTTTGCAATTAAAAAAAGTAGGAGAAAATTTCAAATATAAATGAAGTGGTAGTATACAAAAATAAACATTATTTTCCATCTTACTGAAGTTTTGTTTCATTTCAAAAAATAAAATTTTATTTTATGGTTTATTTTTGTTTATATTTTGAATTACATATATATGGGGCACCAAAATCTTTTAAGTGCTTAGGACCTCTAAAGGTCTTAATCCGGCCCTGGCTAGAGCAATAGATATAGTGTGTCTCGACTTTCAGAAAGCCTTTGACAAAGTCACTCCTGCGAGATTGAAGACTAAAGTTAGAAGACCAGGAATTACTGGCCTCGTTTCCAATTGAATTGAAGATTAGTTAAGAGATAGAAAGCAGAGAGTGGTAATAAATGAAATGGCTTCGGAGTGGGCCTCCGTCACCATTGGAGTTCCACAGGGTTACGTTCTGGGTCCTTTACTTTTTATCATCTATATTAACGATATAGACGTTGGGCTCCTAAGTACAATTTCTAAAATTGCAGACAATACAAGTTAGGAAATAGTGTAAGTAATGAGGGCGTAAGAACGCTTCAAAATTATTTGACAGGTTGGGGGAATGGTTTGCTACTTGGCAGAGGTCATTCAACTTGGACAAATGTAAGGTAATGCACATAGGTCACAAGAAATATATATATATATACAAATTTATACTGGAAATCTGCCCGGGTTTTAGCACTCTGCTCATTTTTGTATATAAAAAAAAAAATTGAACAATTATCGATTTTTAGCGCAAGATTAAAAGAATTGTTTCTAACCAATGTTATAGATAAAAAAATAAAATATATATACAAATTTATACTGGAAATCTGCCCGGGTTTTAGCATATCGATTTTTAGCACAAGATTAAAAGAATTGTTTCCAACCAATGTTATAGATAAAAAAATAAAATATATATATATACAAATTTATACTGGAAATCTGCCCGGGTTTTAGTACTCTGCCCTATTTTTTTGCATATAAAAATTGAAAAATAAAAGTTAGTGGCATACAAATTTACCAAAGATTTAGCGTTCTACCTTTCTTATCTAAATCTGTTCTGAAGGAATTCAAAACAACAGGATCGAGTTGAAAAAGACCTTTGCTTATGTTGAAGTTATTTGTTAGTTGGATAATGGCAGACTCAAGAATATTTCTATTAACAATGTTGCTAGAGTGAAATAAAACTGAAGCATTATTCCAATCAATACAGTGGGATAACTCTGACAAATGGACAAAAAGAGCACTGGACAACTGTCCTGTTCTAACGGAATATTGATGCTGTTTTATACGTGTGTGCAAATCCTTTCCCGTCTGACCTATGTAAAAGGAATCACATTGTTTACAACCAATTTTATAGATAATGCTTGAATTATTGGCATGGCTATTTTTTACTATGATATTTTTCACAATATTGTTATATGAAAATACTACATTAATATCCAAAAGTTTAAATACATTAGCAATGCCTAAAAAACCCGGGAAAATAGAAGGGGCATGCAATTCGTATCCGACGAAAGTTTCTTACTAATTGTCTAGAGGAGCAAGTTCTTCCCAAATCCCTGCTTCCGATTCGCCTCAGACAAATTGACGACCATCCGTTCAACAACTCAGCAGATTAATTTAAAGAAACATATTGAAGTCACCAGACAAAATGAGTGGTCCGCCTTCAAAAATTTAAACATCGCCAAACATAATTTTGTGACCGTTATTCCCCAACCGTGGATCCAACCTTGTTTGATGAAATTTACAACGAGTTGCGTCGGAACTTCTTCACTTCGTAACATTTTGGATCGAAAAATTAAAAGTCTTATTCGAAATAGTCAGTGGAGTAAAAAAGCAAGCTCAAAGTGTGTTTTGAACCTTTCTTCGAAAAACATTAGTGACGATGCAAAAAGTGCCGTTGGATTTGGTATGTCCTTTTTTATTGTTAAAAAACCTTCGGCTTTACAAATTTGTTACAGTCTCGCTTGTTTTGAAAAACAGTGTAATCTCCCTCAGTATTTGTTTAACATAGTTAAAGGCCTCGTTTATAGTGCGGCGAATAGTAATTACGAAGATAACTTTCCTAAACGTTTTCGCAATAGCCTCTCACAATTAAAAAAGATGGGGAGCTCCATATTACTAAAGCAGACAAGGCTAACACCATAGTTATTATGGACAAAGTGGACTACATCAGAAAGATGAACGAGCTTCCCCAGGACCCCGCCACATACAGCAAACTTAGGAAGAACCCGCAGGATGACGTCATCAAATCATTTAATAGTGGCTTGAAACGCATTCTCAAAGATCATAAGGACTTAATTCCGTTTTTCATGTCCACTTCACCTTCTCTGCCCTACCTTTACGGTCTCATTAAAACCCACAAACCTGGCAACCCTATGCGCCCTATTATTAGCTCGGTGGGCTCTATTACTTATAAACTCTCCAAATGGCTTGTCAAAGTCTTGTCCCCCATTCTCGGAACTATCTCTGATTCACGTGTAAAAAATTCCATGGATCTTACTGAAAAATTGAATAATGCACGTACTGAAACTAACGATAGATTGATCAGTTTTGATGTTTGTTCATTGTTTACAAAAGTGCCGATTGACGATATGCTTGACTTTCTTCCCAAGAATTACATAAGTATGACCTGCCACTACCTTCACACATTGTTTTGGAACTTATTAAGCTTTGCATCAAAGACTGTAAATTCACTTTCAATAACGAGTATTATCAACAAGTTTTTGGGATGGCCATAGGCAACCCCTTGTCGCCCCTCCTCTCCAATATTTATATGGAGTTTTTCGAAATTACTTACATTCCGAGAATCCTGGGGGTTGGCATCCCTGGTTGCGGTACGTCGACGATATTTTGTGTATCTGGCCCATGAATCGTGACCTGGATAACTTCCTCCTTCAGGTAAATGATCAAGTCCCCTCGATTAAGTTTACTTTGGAAGTGGAACAAGACAATTCAATCCCATTTTGGATGTGCGTGTACATAGGGAAAGCCAGGTTTTAAGTTTAGTATCTATCGGAAAAAAACAAACAATTTGTCCTTCGTACACTTTTACTCGGGACATGACACCCCCACTAAGAAGGCCATTTTTTCTTCAATGTTTCTCCGCGCCTTAGGATCGCCAGTCCGGAATACATCGATGCCGAATTAGAAAAAATCAACGTATTGGAAGTGATCTGTGTTATCCATCTGCGTTTATGGAATCTTGTCTCAACAAGGCAAAACGAACTTTCTATCGCGTCAATAATAACACTCGTACTTTGTCAAAAAATATTTTAGTACTTCCATTTTTCCCGGGTTTTTTAGGCATTGCTAATGTATTTAAACGTTTGGATATTAATGTAGTATTTTCATATAACAATATTGTGAAAAATATCATAGTAAAAAATAGCCCTACCAATAATTCAGGCATTATCTATAAAATTGGTTGTAAACAATGTGATTCCTTTTACATAGGTCAGACGGGAAAGGATTTGCACACACGTATAAAACAGCATCAATATTCCGTTAGAACAGGACAGTTGTCCAGTGCTCTTTTTGTCCATTTGTCAGAGTTATCCCACTGTATTGATTGGAATAATGCTTCAGTTTTATTTCACTCTAGCAACATTGTTAATAGAAATATTCTTGAGTCTGCCATTATCCAACTAACAAATAACTTCAACATAAGCAAAGGTCTTTTTCAACTCGATCCTGTTGTTTTGAATTCCTTCAGAACAGATTTAGATAAGAAAGGTAGAACGCTAAATCTTTGGTAAATTTGTATGCCACTAACTTTTATTTTTCAATTTTTATATACAAAAAAATAGGGCAGAGTACTAAAACCCGGGCAGATTTCAAGTATAAATTTGTATATATATTTTATTTTTTTATCTATAACATTGGTTGGAAGCAATTCTTTTAATCTTGTGCTAAAAATCGATATGCTAAAACCCGGGCAGATTTCCAGTATAAATTTGTATATATATTTTATTTTTTTATCTATAACATTGGTTGGAAACAATTCTTTTAATCTTGTGCTAAAAATCGATAATTGTTCAATTTTTTTTTTTTTTTTATACAAAAATGAGCAGAGTGCTAAAACCTGGCCAGATTTCCAGTATAAATTTGTATATATATATGTATATATATATATTTTGTTTTATCTATAACATTGGTTGGAAACAATTCTTTTAATCTTGTGCTAAAATCGATAGTTTTTCCTTATAAATTTCTGTGCCCCCTTCCACAATCCTTTAATTTTGTTTTTCCGTTTATTGTATATATATATATATATATATATAGATTTTTTTTTTCTGTAACCTATATATAGGTTGTAACTCTTTATGTACTTCAGTGTTCCTGAGGATGTCATCAGACGAAAGCGCTTGAGCACCATCTGTGTTTCCTTTCCTTCGTGGTTTTATTCATCATATATATATATATATATATATATACATATATATATATATATACCGTGCATGGAACAAGGAACTCTTCTGAGAAAATTAAATCCACTCTAGTCCGAATAAGTAATGGTAAATGACAAACATTATAGTTTTCTTTTTCATGATGTTAGCCCAACGTGGGCAACGGGTCACTCGCAAAGAGGCCCCAAAAATATAGCTTCCCTCACCAGCTATCTGCAATACAGATAGGATCCAGCTTTGGGACAGGATCTAGAGTTTACAGCTACACCTAGCCTACTATATTCAGAACCTCAATATAAGCAAAAGACTCGTTGCGACTGACCCGTTGCCCACGTCGGGCTAACATCATGAAAAAGAAAAAACCTATAGTGTTTCTCATTTACCATTGCTTGTTCGAACTATGTATAGTGGATTTAATTTTCCCAGAAGAGTTCCTTGTTTCATGCACGGCCTGTGTGTATTATGAAAAAACTTCAGGGGATCATTCTGAGTTCAAACCCATATATATATATACATATACACTCCAAGATCTGTTTCATCAAACGAGAACGAGAGAACGAATCTGAGAAATTGCTGAATAAATTAAACATTTTAAATAGCAATGAACATTTCTGTTATTTAATGAGAGAAATACTGAGCTTTCAAATCAACCTGGAAACAGTTCACAGCGAAATTCTATTAAAAATAAAGGAACAAAAAAGTGAAATTTGGTACGTACATAATTTTCGGCAATAAAGGATAATATTTCAGTTCTAAATTTAATGAAGTTGGAAAATTTATTAAGTGGGAGGCATCTCCAAACAATATCGTTATAGATTTTATTATTTTATGTAAGAGAATAGGGAAAAGAAAAGGCTATTGAAGACTCATCATATATTGTAAACACTTGTGTTTCATAATACAAAATTAAAGGGAAACTGTTTGCATTTATTTTAATATTTTTAAAGTTTGAATATATATATATATATATATATATTATTTTAAAAACTAAATAAAGATTCATATCTTGAGCATTGACTTCAGCATAAATGGTTTGCGACATCTAATAGTGAGGTTAATCAGGTTTTTGTTAATTATATATTTAAGATTAATTAATTATTAATTACTACGAATGTATTTAAGATTATGTCTGTTTATCTTTAACACTATCTATAGAATTGCTATTCACTCATTTATTTACATTTATTATTTCAATAATTATTAAAATTATTTTAAATTAACAGAGAGATATACTAGAACAAACATTTGAGTTAACTTCATTTTTGCCAAACAGCGAATATCGAATAATTGCCACCTGAAGTAAATGAATCTGGCTATTAGCTGTCGCAAAGCGTTTGCGCTTAAGTGAATTTGTTTAAGAGAGATGGTTTTATTTTATTTGAAACATTTCTCGGGCACCCTATATATATATTTTTTTTTCCGGGGGAAGGGGAAGGGGGAGGCCCTTAGGCAGTCCTCCTTTGATTTTCCTTGGAATGATTACTGCTTCCGAGGCCGGGGCCCCTTCAAGTACGCTGAGCGCATCACGGAGTCAGTTCTCTCGGGCATGGAGGTGTACATTCCATATATTTCCTAATACTAATGCAAAAAACTCCTTGGTTTAACTTTGCTTGTTTTAATGATGTCTGCGACAGAGAGGAGGCTTTCAGAAGTTACCGTCGCCATCCAGCTTGTGACTCTCATTCTACTTATATTTCAATCCTGAATCGTGCAAAATCTGTTCTTCGACTCGTCAAAATTTTCTTCATCCGACGAAAATGTGAAAACTTCTCATTCTATTTTTTCGCTCTTTCTGGCACCTAGCCAAAAAATCTCTCCAATGTAACTTTACTTCTTCGTTCCCTCCTCTTTTCCATTCTGACAACTCAGTTGCCGTCTCTTCTCCCGATAAAGCTGAACCCTTCTCTCAAACATTCGCCTCCAACTCAACCCTGGACGATTCCGGTGCTGTTCCTCCATCTCCTCCTCCCTCTGATTTAATTTTGTCTAAAATTAGAATCTCTTCCAAAGATGTTTTTCTTCCCTATCTGGGTTCAACTCTAGGAAAGCGTATGTTCCTGATGGTGTTCCACCTGTTGTTCTCAAGAACTGTGCTTCTGTGGTTCTATGCTAACACCCTACCAAGGCAAACTCTTTCGACTGTCTTTCATCTGGTACTTTTTCTTTCTACTGAACGTTCACTCCCATTCAACCTGTCAGGCCCAATTTCGTAACACCGCTTCCTGTTGATCAGCGAAGTCAAGAGACAGTGGTTCTGATAGCAGTTGGATGGGAGACCATCCTCTGCGTCCGGACTATGTAACGACCCGTGGTTCGGTTTCCACGTAAAGCTGTAGGTCCCCTCCCTTATATGATCTTAGATGTTGCGAAGGAGGTTAAACAGCCCCATCATTACATTCAGCCTGGCCCGAAGAAGAGTGACCAATCCCAACCCTCAAAATACAGTTCAATTGTCTTGATTTCTTGCTTTTCTAAAGTTTTTGAATCGATCCTTAGTAGGAAGTTGAGAGAAAAAAAAAGACGAGAAGAGGTGTTTTCAGCCTGGTATGGCCGTTTCTTAAACACCTCTTTTCTTACAACCTTCTTTCAGAGCGTCATTATGGATTCCGCAACTGACGCTCTATTGGAGATCTTCTTGCATATCTCTCTGACTCGTAGAGTCTTAGTCATCTTTCTTTCAGATTTTCGGTGACACATTTGCTATTGCGCTAGACATCAAACGCTTTTGATAGAGTCTGGCACAAAATCATTGATTTCCAAACTGCCCTCATTCATTTCTATCCTTCTGTCTATGCCTTCATCTCTGATTTACTTTCTGGCCGATCTCTTGCTGCGGTTGTACATGGCCACTGTTCTTCTCCTAAAGCTATTAATAGTGGTGTTCCTCAGGGCTCTGTCCTGCCGCCCACTCTACTCCTCTTATTTATCAAAGATCTTTTAAGTCATACTTCCTGTCCTATCAACTTCTATGCCAATTCCACCCCTCACTTCTCCACCCCTTCAGAAATCGTCCATCTTAACAGTCACCCCATGCTTCACGTGAGACGGCTTTGACGCACCAGACCTCTGATCTTTCTACTATCTCTAATTGGGGCAGAGGAAACCTTGTGTCCTTCAATACCTTAAAAACCCAGTTTCTCCATCTGTCTATTCGTCACAATCTTCACACGACTATCCCCTTTATTCAACAATACACAACTTAATCTTTCCTCTTCTCTTAACATTCTTGGCCTTTCCTTTTCTCGTTGTCTTTCATGGAAAGATCGAATATACTCTTTCTAAAACAGCCTCTAAGAGGTTAAGTGTGCCGTATCAGTTCTGCAGATACTACAGCCCTATTAGTTACTGTCTCTTTACAGGGGTCTTGCCTGCCCCTGTATGGAGTACGCTTCTCATGTGTCGGGTGGCTCAATCCATATATATATATATATATATATATATACATATATACAGGGCGTCCCAAAAAAATGTATACACACTTTAAATAATTATAAAGGCAGTGTTTATTAAAATACATTTCATTTTCAAAATGTAATAGAATCTACAGACATTATTTAACTGTTTTGTCAACGCCTGTTTTCAAACTGACGTCCGTTCTGGTCCAGGCACTGCTGATAACGCGAAGCAATGGAATCGCAAACATCACGAAACATTTCGTTTGGTATTTGTGTGCATTCTCGTTCAATGGCTGCTCTCAATTCAGCGACTGTTGCAGGTTTTATAGCGTAGACTTTGTCTTTTAAGTATCCCCATAAAAAAAGTCTAGTGGTGTGAGGTCTGGTGAACGCGGAGGGTATTCTACGAAACCCCTTCGTCCAATCCACATCCACATCGTGAAAAGTACCACTCGCAATACTCCACTCTTCGGTCCGGATCATCTTCATTAATAGCATG
>JAJOZX010012650.1:15000-104925 GCA_023014485.1 Bathynomus jamesi
AAATGGACGAGTGCAATGAAATTGCAAATGTTGATCAATGTTGCAAGATGTTGCAAAGGGGTTATGCAGCAAATGGGGGAGTAGGGGTTTGCATTGAAAACGGGAATTTAGCAAGTTGTTATGCAACAAGGGGGAATGTTGCAAGATGTTATGCAACGAAGGGGAGGGGGAAAGTTGCAAGATCAACAAGGGGTTATGCAACTTAGAGGCGGAGATATCCCCCCAAGAGAAAGAGAGGAGAAGGAGAGAGAGAGAGGAGGAGAGGTATTGCCTGGCAGGAGCCAAGCGCATATTAAGACTTCAGCCGAGCGGCCGTTGTCTTAATATGTTCCTAATCAGCCAGCTGGCTTAATCAGCCAGTTGGCATATCTGGATGAGTTGCCAGACTGCGCTATTTATTTAATTAAAGCATATATTCTGGCTTAAGCAGCCAGTTGGCTTAGAAGGCTGAGTTACCAGTTTGCGCTATTTATTTAATTAAAGCATACATTCAGGCTCTCTGCCAGTTGGCATAATCCATCAGGTGGCTTAGCCACCCAGTTGACTTAGAAGGCCTAACCAGCCATTTGGTATAATTAAATAATAATAACAACGTTTATATATACAACCAAAATAATTAAATAAAACACCACCACATCACTCAGTTTATTTAGAGGAATTATTGGATTGGCATAATCCGTCAGCTTGCTTAATCCGCAAGTTGACTTAGAAGGCCTAACTAACCATTTGGTATAATTAAATAATAATAATAACGTTTATATAAACAACAAAAAGAATTAAATAAAACACCACCACATCACTCAGTTTATTTAGACGAATTATTGGATTGGCATAATCCTAGTGGGTGGTGTACGTGTATTTGTGTGCGTTTGTCTCCGTCAGCTGACTTAAACCACCAGTTGGCATAACCCGCCAGTTGACTTAGAAGGCCTAACCAGCCATTTCGTATAATTAAATAATAATAATAATAATAACGTTTATATATACACATCCAAAAGAATTAAATAAAACACCATCACATCACTGTTTATTTAGGCAAATTATTGTATCTAATTCCGAGAAATATATTGAAAATAAATATACATTCCTATAGGAGCGAAGGAATATATGCAACCAAAAATAATAATAGCATAAGAACTACGAACGAGGAGTATACATATAATAAAAAATAATAATATACAAACCCGGACCTATCCAAATTGTTCATTCTAATGAAGGTCAAGCGTGCCACTCCACCTTAGACCTACAGTTTAACGTTGAATCCGAACCACGTCTAAAATAAAATGTTAAAACACTCCTTAACACAATAAAATGTAATTTCAGAATAAAAAAATTGTAAACAGCCTAACCATACAAAATATCACTCGGGAGCGGAATAAGACGGTTTAACGAGAATAACAGAATCACCTTCTGAAAATAATATCTATAATTTACTACAGAAATGCTCATTCTGTCGAAGGTCAAGCTTTTCACCCCGTCTTAGACCTACAGTTTAACGGGGAATACTACTACAATAGATCTAGTTGGTCTGGTGAAGTAGTGAGTTGACTTCTTTTACTCTCCATCTCTCAGGTACACCCGGATCATGGGGGATCTTTTCTATTCCATGGAATTTTAGATCCTCCCCTTTTCCGTACCGTAACAGTTGAATTGTATCTGTGTTAAACTTCATATAAAAACTATGCAACATTTCCTAAAACTTACTACATCGTTACCCTTAGCCCGTCGTTCATGCATTAAAAAAGTTCTACTATATCGGCAACTTTTGCTTAGCATCCCCCCTAATTGTTCATCCCGGCGAAGGTCAAACGTGTCACTCCATCTTAGACCTACAGTTTAACGTTGAATCCGAATCACGTCTAAAATAAAATGTTAAAACACTCCTTAACACAATAAAATCTAATTTCAAAAAAAAAAAATTTTAAACAGCCTAACCATACAAAACATCACTCGAAATTGTCCTGTAAATAAAAGAAAGAAAGAAATAAACACGTGTCACTCCATCTTAGACCTACAGTTTAACGTTGAATCCGAATCACGTCTAAAATAAAATGTTAAAACACTCCTTAACACAATAAAATCTAATTTAAAAAAAAAAAAATTTTAAACAGCCTAACCATACAAAACATCACTCGAAATTGTCCTGTAAATAAAAGAAAGAAAAAATAAACACCAATCAGCTCACCTATAAAAATATAAAAATTTATGAATATATATATAATATATATATATATATATATATATATATATATATATATATATATATATATATATATATTTTATTTATTTATATATAAAGTAAAAAAAAAAATTAATTTATGAAAAGAATTTACGAAAACAATTTCTATATTTCAATTAAACAAATTTTTTATCTTCTTATAACAAATTTTGCTTGTTTTGAAGTCTCACACAATTTATATACGGCAAGCATAATAAACTTAAACAGTCCGAATTTGACCCAGTATAAACTAGTGTCTTTAACGATTATTTTTCGACTTTAAACCTTTAAATTAACTTCAATTATAAAGCAGAGTAAAACTACAAGGCGATGCCTGTAAATCCAATATTTACATCCAGTCAAAAAATAATCTTAAAAACTCGAATAGATTCTGGAAAGTTTTGCTACTTCTTTATTGAATCTCTTAGAATGCTCTACTATATATATATATATATATATATATATATATATAACCTAAAAATGCGTCACCACACACTGAAACATTTTAAACCGTGCCGTATAAAAATCAACGAGAAAAGGAAACAAACAGCTCTCGAATTCCGACTCGAATTTTGACTCCACATTATTACGGCTTCGACAAGACGACTTAGATAAATTTTGAGTCAAAGCGGTTTGGAAATCTAGGCTCTAACGAGAAGAGCAACAAAATTTTGACTGCGAAAATTACAAAAATGCTCGCTATGAGAAGAAATTTTGAAAATGATGGGCGCCATCTTGAAAAACAGTTACAATGATTTGATAAGGAATGAGAATCGAAATTTGCTTGCAAATGGGTTAACACAATGCATCTTGCTATTTAAATAATCGAACCAGAATATTTATTAGTGCTATAATATGGGTAGCAACAATTTTGACCGAAATATAAGGGACCGTGGGAAAGCCCTTATATTTATATAAAGGAACACCGCTTGCCACCAAAATGTAGTAATTAAGAAGTTGTGAGGTGTATGGGAAACTCACGGGTAACTCAGTTCGGCCCTATGCGCACGGGTTTGGGCGGAAAGCTGTAATACTACGGCAAAATAGTAACACTAGCCTGGGCGTTATGATACATCCTGGGATATTGGCAGAGACGTAAATGAACGTATCTCAGGACCTTCACAACAGTCAAAGTTGAGGTCTTCCTGGCTTGGTGGAGGTGCGAGTTGCTCTTGCGACTTTTCTGATAATTATCATTTTTAACAGTGATTTCAAATCACTAATATGTGTGTGTGTGTGTGTGTGTGTGTGTGTGTGTGTACCGTCTTCAGTTTTTTACTCTCTCATTCAATTCCAATTGTTGAGTACTCCCAATGTGAGTGGGATGGGGTGGGGGTTATCGATGTTTATTGAAGCTGAAAACATGAATTGATGAGCAGTTATGTTTTGGCTTTAAGGCAGATCATGACTACCGCTTATGATGATGTTTATAGGGTGAAAAAATAAATATTAATCTCATAGAACATTTATATTGTTTATTGTGATTTTAAATCAAAGAACGAATGTAAGGAGAAGCAGAGCGAGACATCATGGGTATTCCCTCGCTGGTATATAGGGCAAAGACGCATTCCGATGTACCCTTTCATCTACCTGTATCCTTTCCTTCTCATCTCACGTAAAATAACGTGGATGTGAAGACAATTTAATGTAAAAATGTATTTACTCTGTTTTTTATATCTCTTGCGCTCTCCGCCACACATGACCGCTTGGTGGAGGAGCGAGTTGCTCTCTCGCGCTCTCCACCGCACATAGTCTTGTACAACCTGCTCATCTGGCCTAATATGCAGTCTAATTTCTTCATTTCTACCATTTCTCAAGAATTAAAATTTCTCGGTGTTAAATGCCATATTGGATGGTAATTGGGTTTAGTTTGAGGTTTGATACCAATATATATGTAGATAGATAGATAGATGGATGGATAGATAGATAGACAGTTAGATGGATAGGTTAAAATGCTAGGTTAGTTTAGGTTAGGCTATGCTAGTTCAGGTTATATTACGCCCGGTTAGGCTATGCTAGGTTAAGTTATATTTTACCCGGTTAGGATGCGTTAGGTTATATATCCCGGTTAGGCTACGCTAGGTTCTGTTACATTACCCCGGTTAGGCTATGCTAGTTTAAGTTATATTACGCCCGGTTAAGCTATGCTAGGTTAGGTTTTATTATACCCGGTTAGGCTGCGTTAGGTTATAATATGTCACGGTTAAGCTACGCTAGGTTAGGTTATATTACGCCAGGTTAGGCTATGTTAGGTTAGGATAGGCTAGGTTAGGTTAGGATATACCCCAGTTAGGCTACGCTAGGTTAGGCTATATTACGCTCGGTTAGGCTATGCTAGGTTAGGTTAGGTTACGCTAGAGTATATATTTGCTCTTGGGGCTTTGCACGCATCAGTTTATTTATATATATATATATATATATATATATATATATATACCATATGTCCCACAAAAAAGTACACCCAAATTTAGATTGTTCTAACTCCTCCAAAAATTGAGATATTTTGGATCTGTTTGTTTGATTTAATATAGCAAATTATTCTTTCTTATCGTTCAAATTTATTCATGTTTAAACGATTTAGTGTTTAAGCATCTGCTTTTAACTGAAGGGTACAGCAAAATGGGTTGCGCGGAATGATCATTTCTCAGAGCCAGATAGCTCCTCTTGCTTTAACCAATGTGCTACTTTTTACGTCGAAGGATATTGCAAGTATTTTTTTTAAATAATTCGAACTTTTGTATCTAAGATACGAGTCATACATATAAATGAAGAATCTGAATTACTAAATTTATAAATAACTTTGAAACCCTTATCATGCAGTTTACACGAAGGCAGCGCGTTCTCATGGTCACAACTTATCTGCAAACTAAAAGCTTAAAACAAGTTCAGAATACCTCCAACCACTAATTGTTCCGTGAATCATTCTGGTTTTTCAAGAAACCACTGGGCAAATCTTAGGCGGCGAGGTAGATCTCCTTCAATGAGTTGATGTCGAATTTCCATTCTGTATGGGTACAAATTCAAATCCTCACGAACTATTCGATGAAATGACATGCGTGAGAGTTCTGTACCATTTCGCCTGGTGGACACTTTTGGATGTCTCTCTAATAAATGCCGAACATGCTGAATGTTCTCGTCTGTTCTTGCGTCTTCGGATGGCCTGAACGTCCTTGTTCAAATTGAGGACCGTTCCTTCTTCTTTGTATTTCCGAACATTCTTCAAAATTGTATGTTTAGTTGGAGAAGCTCTATCGGGAAATTGCAGTTCGAATGCACCAAAAATCATCCACCTGACAATCATATCTACGAAAAGAATAACTCTAGACAAAAACTGTCTCTCTGGGTAGGACTGTGCGGTAATGGAGCGGTAATTGGCCCTGTCTTTTACGATGGTAATCTAAATGGTGAAGCTTACCTAGAAATGATAGACCGAGAAATACTTCCACAAATACGTATTACTTATGGAAACCGATTTAATCGTATTTGGTGGGTGCAAGACGGAGCTCCTGCTCACAGGAGAGTTATTGTGAAGGAACGCTTGCAGGAAGTCTTCCACCAAAGAGTAATTGCTACAGGCCATGACATTGAATGGCCTCCCAGAAGCCCTGACTTGACCCCGTGTGATTACTTTTTATGGGGTCATTTGAAAAATACGGTGAAGTATTTGCATCACAACCTATCAATTTAGATGATTTGAGGACTCGCATCACAGCTGAAATCAACTTGTTAAAAGACAATCCAGATCTTATCAAAAGAGTGATGGGGAAGATGAGAGCTCGACTCCAGATTTGTATCGATAGGAATGGCGGTCATGTTGAAAGAAAACGAAACTAAGCATAACTTTTGCAATAAGGAATAAAGAAAAATCTGCTTTGTATCTTATTAAAATTATGTTAAAGTATCTATTATTATGTATTTGTCTTTTCATTACATCGATAGCACACACATTATTTTTTCATTGACCAATTTTGTGCAATCCATTTTGTTGTACCCTTCATTTAAAAGCAGATGCTTAAACACTAAATCGTTTAAACATGAATAAATTTGAACGTTAACAAAGAATAATTTGCTATATTAAATCAAACAAACAGATCCAAAATATCTCAATTTTTGGAGGAGTTAGTACAATCTAAAGTTGGGTGTACTTTTTTGTGAGACATATGGTATATATGTGTGTTAATAATAATAACAATACAAGAGTTAGGATAATTGTATGCATCATTTGGGTTGAGCTCTGCGTCTGACCTTTGTCTAATGCATGCCCTTTAAGTTGATTTATACCCAGTTAGGTTGCGTTAGGTTATAATATGCCTCGACCGGTTAGGCTATGCTAGGTTAGGATATATTACACCCTGTTAGGCTATGCTAGGTTAGGTTATATTACGCCCGGTTAGGCTATGCTAGGTTAGGTTTTATTATACCCGGTTAGGCTGCGTTAGGTTATAATATGTCCCGGTTAAGGCTACGCTAGCTTAGGCTATATTACGCCCGGTTAGGCTATGCTAGGTTAGGTTAGGCTAGGTTAGGCAACGCTAAGTTAGGTTATATTATGCCCCGGTTAGGCTACGCTAGGTTAGGCTATGCTAGGTTAGGTTACGCTAGAGTATATATTTTGCTATTGGGGCTTTGCACGCATCAGTTTATATATATATATATATATATATATATGTGTGTGTGTGTGTGTGTGTGTGTGTGGTGTGTGTTAATAATAATAACAATACAAGTTAGGATAATTGTATGCATCATTTGGGTTGAGCTCTGCGTCTGACCTTTGTCTAATGCATGCCCTTTAAGTTGATTTATACCCGGTTAGGCTGCGTTAGGTTATAATATGCCTCGACCGGTTAGGCTATGCTAGGTTAGGATATACTACCCCGGTTAGGCTATGCTACGCCCGGTTAGGGTATGCTAGGTTAGGTTTTATTATACCCGGTTAGGCTGCGTTAATTTATAATATGCCCCGGTTAAGGCTACGCTAGCTTAGGCTATATTACGCCCGGTTAGGCTATGCTAGGTTAGGTTAGGCTAGGTAACGCTAAGTTAGGGTATATTATGCCCCGGTTAGGCTACGCCAGGTTAGGCTATGCTAGGTTAGGTTACGCTAAAGTATATAATTTGCTATTGGGGCTTTGCACGCATCAGTTTTTATATATATATATATATTATATATATATATATAGTATATATATATATATATTAACCCCTCCGTCTATTGCCCTGGGTTGGTTCGAATTGACGGGGGTTCTGGTTGGGAGGCAGTAACGGATATTTCTCGCGATGGTTTTCTTCTATAACATTCTAATTTTTTCTCTCGCTATAGGGTCGAGAGTTGTTAATTCTTCTCTTTCTATGATACGTTCTCTGATACTAAACTTATCGACTTTTCTTCTTATAACTTATCGACTTTACTGACTGAGTTCTCGAACGAGGGCACGGCTCGAAGGGAAAGATAAAAAACTTTCTTTTACTGTAATTTACTTCTAAAGATGTACAGGTAGTGCTCTGAATTTACAGGGGTAGAGGTTCGACCTCTTTCGACCATTGCTCAGGCCGGAATCTAAAAATTAAGAAGGCAAGGGGCCTCTGCCCCCTCCTCGCTGAGAGGCTGCTAACAAGGGAGTGATTCGAAGTAATCGAAGTCGGAGTGAAGAAGTGACATTATTTTACAATTACTTGATTTATATACAATCTAAATTTTGGGGGGAATGCAGTTTGAAGGTTAAGTTTTCTCCCTTTAAACACATGATCAGATGAAAGACTCCAAATAAAAATTAAAAAAAAAAAATTAAAAATAACCGTATTTTCGCCGAGTATGCATTTCTAAAGGGCGACATAATTTCGTAGTACGTTAAGTACAATCCAAGTACACCCTGAGTACATTGTAATTTCGGATTTACAACGATTATGATTATAATTATGGATTAGTTCATATTCACTTAGTATCGTTTAATTACACTTCCATTTAAAGTACATTATTACATTATATATTAAATTATTATCGTTTAATTAAAGTTTCATTAAAGTACATTACGTCGTTTACAATTCTTACAGTGTTTTTATATTTATATATGGTTATTAGTACAACACAAAGTACATGGGCACATACAGTATATATTTACACAACATGACACACATGATAATAAGTTATAAATCTGAAATCAGAGGCAGAGGAGGTCTTTCGTTTTCAGATGTTCGATTTATGCTGTGATTAGCGGAATTCGACCACTTGCCTAAGCATCTATGAATATCTTGCGAGGGGTGAACGCACTTAGAAAAGAATAATAAAAAAATCATATATGCAAACGTATTTGTGCGATTTTGAACGAACAGATACGGAGGCATAAAGTTTCGTACCATTTCGTAGACTGACACGAGTAAAAATGAATATTTAATAAAATTGATATAGGATAATGGTCAAGATAGGACATGGATGTATGAATGAACAACATATAAATAATGATGTATAGATTGTACAGTTTTTATTATTATGTTAAAGAATTTCAATACATTGTATACTAGAGATATGATGAAGGGAATTAAGTTACTTTATGACGTCATAGTTATTTACTTCATACGTACAGTATAACCTGTATAAGTCATTATTGGGAGGATTTAAAAGAAACGAATTAGAGACAAAGAGTGGGTATTAAGGACTAAGAAGTACAACTACGGGTTCCAATCCTGTTATATGCAATGTGTATGCATAATCTAGGGACGAGGGTGAGATGCAAGACAACATTAATTAATTATAATAAATTCTATAACAAATGAAAAATGGAAATATGGATACGACTAAACCAGAGAAATGGTAGATCGTAGGGTTGTGACAAACAAAAATAGAAAGCAACAAATAAATTTTTTATCCAAAATCGCATCAGGCGACTTTGGCTCCTCATGTAAAAATTAATATGGATTATTCATTGTTTATTTTTACATATATGTTGATAATAATAACAATACAAGAGTTAGGATAATTGTATGGATCATTTGGGGTTGAGCTCTGCGTCTGACCTTTGTCTGATGCACGCCCTTTAAGTTGATTTATACCCGGTTAGGCTGCGTTAGGTTAGGTTATATTATGTCCTGGTTAGGTTACGCTAGGTTAGGTTATATTACGCCCGGTCAGGCTATGCTAGGTTATGTTAGGTCATGCTAGGGCCGGTTAGGTGACCCCGTCTCTAGGCCTGGCTTGGTGGAGTAGCGAGTTGCTCTCTTGCGCTCTCCACCACACATGGCCGCTTGGTGGAGGAGGGAAATGCTCTTGCAACGCGTTTGACACTCAACAGACTGAACAGGTGAAAGTGAATATTCTTTTAACTACCAGATGAAAAAGGACTTAGTAGATCTTTTATATATATAATTATATATATATATATATATCTATATATATATATATATATAATATTTAGGAGAAATCCAATGACAAGAAGGAGAGTAAATGCCATGAAAAGTGTCTTCTTTAATGCGCAACGTTTCAAGCAATACGCTCATCTTCAGGCTAAACAGTGACAACAAATGACAATATGAAGTTAAAATCAATAAATAAATGAAACACATAAGACAAAATAATTACTATAAAACCTATTCTTAGAAGCAAAATTTAAAAAGACTAAAAGAAAAAGGTTGAATTCAAAGTTATAAAAGAAGTTTACATATAAAAATACAAGAAATTTAAAAAGCTATTTTTAAAATTATAAATAGTAAATTTGAAATTAATACAATGGGATAATTAACACTACAAACCTTTCATTGCTGGTTCCGAGGCACAAGTAATTTAAAACAAAACAAAGGGAAAATACTATGGGTTGGGTGGTTGGAGAGTTATGAGTTGAGGGGGGGGATTATAAAAAATTTAGAGGGACAGCTGAGGAATCAACGTTTAGAGAAGGGGTCAATGTTTTAATATAAAGGGATTCCAAAATTCTAAGTGAGTTGGGACAAGGATTACAGCCAAGAATTTTAAAATTATCCAGAGTGACATCTATTTTACATTTAATACTATGTTCCCGGATACTAGAGGCTTCTTTTTTATTTAAAATTTTAAATAAAAAAGAAGCCTCTAGTATCCGGGAACATAGTATTAAATGTAAAATAGATGTCACTCTGGATAATTTTAAAATTCTTGGCTGTAATCCTTGTCCCAACTCACTTAGAATTTTGGAATCCCTTTATATTAAAACATTGACCCCTTCTCTAAACGTTGATTCCTCAGCTGTCCCTCTAAATTTTTTATAATCCCCCCCTCAACTCATAACTCTCCAACCACCCAACCCATAGTATTTTCCCTTTGTTTTGTTTTAAATTACTTGTGCCTCGGTATCAGCAATGAAAGGTTAGTAATGTTAATTATCCCATTGTATTAATTTCAAATTTACTATTTATAATTTTAAAAATAGCTTTTTAAATTTCTTGTATTTTTATATGTAAACTTCTTTTATAACTTTGAATTCAACCCTTTTCTTTTAGTCTTTTTAAATTTTGCTTCTAAGAATAGGTTTTATAGTAATTATTTTCTTATGTGTTTCATTTATTTATTGATTTTAACTTCATATTGTCATTTGTTGTCACTGTTTAGCCTGAAGATGAGCGTATTGCTTGAAACGTTGCGCATTAAAGAAGACACTTTTCATGGCATTTACTCTCCTTGTCATTGGATTTCTCCTAAATATTAAATTAAAGCTTTGTAGAAGCAACCCGCATGATATATATATATATATATATATGTATATATATGTGTGTATATATATATATATATATTATATATATATATATTATATATATATATATATTATATATATATATATATATATATAAAATATATATCGATGCACTTCATAATTCTTTATTGTTGGATAGATCCCAATCTTCTACGTCTTTAAATGTTTTTGACAATACGCAGAATTAGGCGGAGTGTCAATAAAAATGTGTTTTTAGCTCGTGAAAACATTTGTCTGGGCAGAAATCCCCTTCAGTCATCGGTTGGCATTGGAGTTAAGAAGGCGATTTTGTGTGTTACGGTGTAGTTGTAAATTTAGAATAGTAGTACGTTACTCCCCCACCCCTCGCATTACCCCGTTTATCTAAAAGTGATTTCGGTATAAATAAAGTTAGTAAAGTATTAATCGGGTGTATAATTAATCCCCCCGCCCCCCATGCCCGGCTCAAATTATAATGGCCTTCACTCGGTCACGTCTACACGTATTTATAAAGTACAGCGAAGCGTGTGTAAAGAGAATGATGAAGGATAAAGAGAAATGGAATAAAGAAAGAGAAAATAGTATAAAACAGCAACATAAGAAAGATTAAAAGGACTTAATTACTACATTTTGGAGGCAAGCGGTGTTCCTTTATATAAATATAAGGGATTTCCCACGTTGCCTTATATTTCGGTCAAAATTCTGGTTCGATTATATATTTAAATAGCAATATGCATTGTGTTAACCCATTTGCAAGCAAATTTCGATTCTTATTCCTTATCAAATCATTGTAACTGTTCTTCAATATGTCGCCCATCATTTTCAAAATTTCTTCTCATAGCGAGCATTTTTGTAATTTTCGCGGTCAAAATTTTTTTTTCTCTTCTCGTTGGAGTCTAGATTTCCAAACCGCTTTGACTCAAAATTTATCTGAGTCGTCTTGTCGAAGCCGTAATAATGTGGAGTCAAAATTCGAGTCGAAATTCGAGAGCTGTTTGTTTCCTTTTCGCGTTGATTTTTATACGGCACGGTTTAAAATGTTTGAGTGTATGGTGACGCATTTTTAGGTAATATATATATATATATATATATATATATATATATATATATGCGCCTCGGTGGTGTAGTGGTTAGCATCGCTGACTACGAATCCATCAGCCCAGGGTTCGAGACCCTATGACTGCAGCCGGCGCGCAGAAAAACACAGCTGTTCATCCTTCCACACAATAAAGAAAGTGGTTGGTAGATAAACGGGTACCCTGGGTGACCTAGACGCTGGGCTGCTAGTGGGGCGTAGTTCGGATTCCACGTTAAACTGTAGGTCTAAGGTAGAGTGAAAAGCTTGACCTTCGTCAGAATGAACAATTCGGGCGGAAGCTAACCAAAGGTTGCATGCGATAACCAAAGGTGTGTGTATAGTAGAGCATGCTAAGAGATTCAATAATGGATTTACAGGCATCGCCTTGTAGTTTTAGTCTGCTTTATAATTTTAAGTTAATTTAAAGGTTTAAAGTCGAAAAAATAATCATTAAAAACACTAATTTATACTGGGTCAAATTCGGACTGTTTGAGTTTATTATGCTTGCCGTATATAAATTGTGTAAGACTTCACAATAAGCAAAATTTGTTATAAAAAATAAAAATGTTTAATTGAAATAGAGATATTGTTTTCGTAAATTCTTTTGATAAATTAATTTGTTTTTTTACTTATATATATATACAGGGCGTCCCAAAAAAATGTATACACACTTTAACAGCTGATAGCTCAATTGATGTTTCTTTCTTTCCAAGTTAAACCCATTAGAATTAATAATGGCAGTCAGACTAAGCTTTGAAAAAAGGAAATTCATTCTAAAATGCTACTGGAAGTGTGAAAACGCAGTTGAAGTGCAAAGACAGTTTAGGAGGGAGTTTCAAACAGATCCACCAACGCGACTTACCATCACTCGAATTAGAGATAAGTTTGAAGCCGATGGAACTGTTCAGAATGTCCACAAGAAGCGTTCCGGAAGACCACGGACATCGACAAGCCCCACAAAGCAAGAAAGAGTACTGGAAACGTATCACCAAAGTCCAAGAAAATCTGTGCGGCAAGCGAGTCGTGAGGTAGGAATTTCAGAATCGTCTGTCCAACGGCATTTTGAATCGCTGTCAATGGAAAAGTTACATTCCAAGATTAGTCCATGCTATTAATGAAGAAGATCCGGACCGAAGAGTGGAGTATTGCGAGTGGTACTTGGCACGATGTGGATGTGGATTGGACGAAGGGGTTTCGTAGAATACCCTCCGCGTTCACCAGACCTCACACCACTAGACTTTTTTTTATGGGGATACTTAAAAGACAAAGTCTACGCTATAAAACCTGCAACAGTCGCTGAATTGAGAGCAGCCATTGAACGAGAATGCACACAAATACCAAACGAAATGTTTCGTGATGTTTGCGATTCCATTGCTTCGCGTTATCAGCAGTGCCTGGACCAGAACGGACGTCAGTTTGAAAACAGGCGTTGACAAAACAATTAAATAATGTCTGTAGATTCTATTACATTTTGAAAATGAAATGTATTTTAATAAACACTGCCTTTATAAATATTTAAAGTGTGTATACATTTTTTTGGGACGCCCTGTATATATATATATATATATTCATCAATTTCTATATTTTTATAGGACAATTTTGAGTGATGTTTTGTATGGTTAGGCTGTTTAAATTTTTATTTTATTGTGTTAAGGAGTGTTTTAACATTTTATTTTAGACATGGTTCGGATTCAACGTTAAACTGTAGGTCTAAGGTGGAGTGACACGCTTGACCTTCGTTAGAATGAACAATTTGGATAGGTCTGGAATTGTATATTATTATTTTTTTATTATATATATACTCCTCATTCGTAGTTCTTATGCTAGAGTGACACGCTTGACCTTCGCCGGGATGAACAATCAGGGGGGATGCTAAACAAAGGTTGCCGATAAAGTAGAACTTTTTTAATGCATGAAGGACGGGCTAGGGGTAATAATGTAGTAAGTTTTAGGGGATGTTGCATAGTTTTTATATGAAGTTTAACACTGATACAATTCAACTGTTACGGTACGGAAAAGGAGGAGGATCTAAAATTCCATGGAATAGAAAAGAAGATCCCTGATTATCCGGGTGTACCTGAGAGATGGAAAGTAAAAGAAGTCAACTCACTTCTTCACCAGACCAACTACATCTATTGTAGTAGTATTCCCCGTTAAACTGTAGGTCTAAGACGGGGTGAAAAGCTTGACCTTCGACGGAATGATCATTTCTGTAGTAAATTATAAATATTATTTTCAGAAGGTAATTCTGTTATCCTCGGTAAACCGTCTTATTCCGCTCCCGAGTGATATTTTGTATGGTTAGGCTGTTTAAAATTTTTTTATTCTGAAATTAGATTTTAATGTGTTAAGGAGTGTTTTAACATTTTATTTTAGACGTGGTTCGGATTCAACGTTAAACTGTAGGTCTAAGGTGGAGTGGCACGCTTGGCCTTCGTTAGAATGAACAATTTGGATAGGTCTGGGTTTGTATGTTATTATTTTTTTATTATATATATACTCCTCGTTCGTAGTTCTTATGCTATTATTATTTTTATTCATATATTCCCTCGCTCTTATAGAAATGTATATTTATTTTCAATATATTTCGCGGAATTGGATCCAATAATTTGCCTAAATAAACAGTGATGTGATGGTGTTTTATTTAATTCTTTTGGATGTGTATATAAAAACGTTATTATTATTATTATTTAATTATACCAAATGGCTGATTAGGCCTTCTAAATCAACTGGCGGGTTATGCCAACTCGTGGTTTAAGTCAGCTGACGGAGACAAACGCACACAAATGCACGTACAGCACCCACTAGGATTATGCCAATCCAATAATTCGTCTAAATAAACTGAGTGATGTGGTGGTGTTTTATTTAATTCTGTTTTTTGTTTATATAAACGTTATTATTATTATTATTTAATTATACCAAATGGCTGGTTAGGCCTTCTCAGTCAACTTGCGGATTAAGCATGCTGACGGATTATGCCAATCCAATAATTCTTCTAAATAAACTGAGTGATGTGGTGGTGTTTTATTTAATTCTTTTTGTTGTGTATATAAACGTTATTATTATTTAATTATACCAAATGGCTGGTTAGGCCTTCTAAGTCAACTGGGTGGCTAAGCCAGCTGACGGATTATGCCAGCTGTCGGAGAGCCTAAATGTATGCTTTAATTAAATAACTAGGGCAAATTGGCAACTCAACCTTCTAAGCCAACTAGCGGGCTAAGTCAGAATATATGCTTTAATTAAATAAATAGCGCAAACTGGTAACTCAGCCTTCTAAGCAAATAGCGGATTAAGCCAGAATATGTGCTTTAATTAAATAAATAGCGCAAACTGGCAACTCAGCCTTCTAAGCCAACTGACTGATTAAGCCAGAATATATGCTTTAATTAAATAAATAGCGCAATCTGGCAAATCAGCTAGATAAGTCAACTGGCTGATTAAGAAACATATTAAGACAACAGCCACTCAGCTGAAGTCTTAATATGTGCTTGGCTTCTGCCAGGCGAACACCTCTCTTCCTTTCTCTCCTTCTCCTCTCTCTTTCTCTTGGGGGATAACTCCGCCTCCAAGTTGCATAACCCTTTGTCTCTTGCAACATTCCCCCTCCCCCTTTGTTGCATAACATCTTGCAATATTCCCCTTCTTGCAAAACAACTTGCAACATTCCCCATTCATTTCAGACCCACCCCCTTTGTTGCATAACCCCTTTGCAACATTGATCAACATTTGCAATTGCATTGCACTCCATTTTGCGCCCAAACTATTGACTCAATACAGTTCTCCAAACATCGCTTTGATACAGCAATCTTTGGTTCTCTTTTCACAGCTCGTTATAAGGTTATTCTTTTACATTCTGTCCATTATGCTTTACGTCTACTACTGCTGATTTGGTGTCATTTTTCATTTCCTTCCATTTATTTATTTGTAACCTTTGAAATTATTCTGCGAGACATATGACCAATTTAGGTAACTCATTGAGGCATCAACCAAACGAGCTCCTACAATCATCCATCTTCCACATTCACTAATTTTTTTTAAGTGACGTTTCTTTTTTATTTCTTCCGCAATAACGGAAACAATCAATATCAACATATTAAACTCTTAATATAATATGCACTGATATATCGATTTAGTAAGGTTAATATGACACCATAAATAATATTAGAAAATCTAGCACCTAAATGCTAGTGTTTGAATATTGTCCAATCCATATATATATATATATATATATATCGTAAAGAACGACGCTTGTATAGGAGATATTCCGCACAAGACGAGAGAGAGAGAACGAAACAAATGAAAAAATGAGGTAACCACCTGGGAATCGAACCCGGGATCTTCCGATTGCCGGTCAGACGCGATACCATTACACCATGGACCTCACTCTTCCAAATGCCGTAATTCTTCTACATACTCGCAGAAACCAATGCCCCAAGGGCAGTTGAATGTATATAATGTTACGGCATGCGGGAGGTGCCCCCTTGGGGCATTGGTTTCTGCGAGTATGTAGAAGAATTACGGCATTTGGAAGAGTGAGGTCCATGGTGTAATGGTATCGCGTCTGACCGGCAATCGGAAGATCCCGGGTTCGATTCCCAGGTGGTTACCTCATTTTTTCATTTGTTTCGTTCTCTCTCTCTCGTCTTGTGCGGAATATCTCCTATACAAGCGTCGTTCTTTACGTTATTTATACTGCGTGTTCTTTGCAGTTGAATGTATATAATGTTACGGCATGCGGGAGGTGCCCCCTTGGGGCATTGGTTTCTGCGAGTATGTAGAAGAATTACGGCATTTGGAAGAGTGAGGTCCATGGTGTAATGGTATCGCGTCTGACCGGCAATCGGAAGATCCCGGGTTCGATTCCCAGGTGGTTACCTCATTTTTTCATTTGTTTCGTTCTCTCTCTCTCGTCTTGTGCGGAATATCTCCTATACAAGCGTCGTTCTTTACGTTATTTATACTGCGTGTTCTTTGCAGTTGAATGTGTATATATATATATATATATATATACAGTAAATACTCGATAAGTCGGACTATATAGGGCTCTAGCCAGTCCGATTCATTGAAAAGTCCTACTCATCGCGAATTACCTTAATTACCTCCCCTATTTACCCCAAAAGAGGCATAAATACTCTCTAACCTTTTAAGTTTGATTAATGAGAGTCTAATACAATGTTCAAAATAAACATTAAAAATCAATAAAACTTTTTCACTTACCGTTGCTGGCATTATTTTGAGCGCGAAACACAAAAAAATTTATTGTTTACCTTTTCGTACAATACAGTATTAAAAAAACACTTCACTTAGTAAAAAAAACAAAAATAATATGGCACTTGACATAGGAAATAAAACACTTCTCTCAGTAAAATAAACAAAAGAATAATAACACATGACAGACGACAGAGTCCGACTCATCCCGAATTCCGACTCATCGAAGTCCGACTCATCGAGTATTTAATATGAAAAATGATTCGAAGGTCTTTCTTGTATTCAGAAGTACACCTCGTTAGGGAATGACGTCAGGGAATGACGTCATTCCCTGACGAAGTGTACTTCTGAATACACGAAAGGCCTTGGAATCATTTTTCTTTTTCCTTGTGGGTTTGCATCATATATATATATATATATATATATATATATATAGAGAGAGAGAGAGAGAGAGAGAGAGAGAGAGAGAGAGAGAGAGTGTTTTTTGTGTGTCTGTTTTATCAAACTGGGACTTGATGCTGGCTGTAGTTGCTTAAAAATATTTATGCAAAATACCAAAGAAACTCTGAGTTTAATGTATTCGTAATTTTTTAAGTCTGTTTAAGCCCATGTTTTACGGGTAATAAATTCACAAACTCATGAGTTAGATTCAAATCCACAAAATAGTGCGATTAGGGATAGTTAATACTCGTTATTTAGCTTATGGCATAATTAGGTTGTTATTTGATTGGGTTGTTTAAGCTCCTTCGTAACATCTAAGGTCATATGACAGAAAGGATCTACGCCTTTACGTGGGATCGAACCACGGGTCGCTACATAATCTGATCGTGGAGGACAGTCACTCATCCAACTACTACCTAGACCCAATGTCGCTTAACCTCGCTGATCGACGGGAAGCGGTGTCAACGGCTACGACGTAGCCTGTATAAGTTATATAAGGTTAGGTTAAGACTGGTTTTGTTAGTTAAATTTTTTCCAATAATAAAATAATACTGAGGTTCCCAATCTCATAACATAAAGAATTTTGTGTGTGTGTGTGTGTAGTAGAGAGAGAGAGCGTACCATGCTTATTAGGGTGTGTCAATTTTGGGGGTGAAATGACTACATTGAAAATCATGTGATTTGGTAGCAATTTAATCATTTGGCATACAAAATAATATCCTTGCTTCAAAAACAATAAAAAATAACTCCTACCTACATCAATTTTAATTCAAAAATTCCATTTTTCCATAAATTCGTAACAAAATAACAAATGTGCGCAAACATCCTATCAACATTTAAAGTGGCAATAAGATATCATTCAGAGTCTTTATTTGAAAGTAACCAATGCAGGAATGTCCTTTTTGCTGCGGTTCCTTGACATCAGCATTCGGCTTGCGACTTGCGCTTTGATGTAGCCTTCTCGCCTCTCGTGACTGTAAACTTGACTTGCTGCTTCTGTGACCATTTTCACACATCTCTTCACACTCTGAGTGTGAAAAAGCCACTTTGGCACTTGCATTGGGGCCTCTTTAAGTTGTGTTAAATCTTTGTTTGTTATACATGTTGTCAGTGGTGGCTCCAAAACTTCCGAACTCAAGTTAACTAATTCTGATAATTTCGTGGCATTGACGTTTATCGGAGGTACCTTCCTTGTCTGAACAGAGCAGTCTCCCAGCTGGTCATCATCTAGTGATGTTCCTCTAAGCCTTAGAATGAATTCCACAGCCTCAGTTCGCTCTTTGGTACATTGGCTAGAGAGTATTGCCTGCAAAACTGCCTCTGGCCTAGCATACCAAGCGGACCTTCTCACCACAGGTAACACGATGTCCACCACTACTTTCCTTTGGGTTCTCAGTAGCTGTAATTGAAACAAGATGTGGTTGGGCCCCTCCATCCACATTGGATTAAGTTTTACATTGAACCAGTGAGGAAGATAAAACCCAATAATAAATTCAACAATCAACATCAAATTATGTAGCATTTTGACCTTCAGTGCATGTTTGGAAACCCAAATCCTGCAGAAACGAATCGCTGTAGTTAACCAACGACTGTGACTTACGTGTCCAATCTCCAAGAGAGCCAGATTTTGAGGCAACTCTCCTCATCTGATTGCTTGAACAATACGATAAGCGTAAGATTGACCCGTGCTGAGGTCTTTGATAACTTCTTCAGACAACACTGGAAGGGGAGGGCCTACTTCGACCTTTGGAAATTTTGTATTTATTTCTAATTCCGTTGCTTCATCTAGCATGTTGCCAAGGGGGCCTGACCACTTGTTGTTGCTCTTTGTAGGACCATCAAGTTCCTCGATGAGACGACGAAGAGGTAGTTCCCCTGTGTGCAAATCACATACAATCCAAACAAGCCTTCTTCGAAGTTTTTTCTCTAAATGCGTCATAACACCGCCCTGCCATCCAGTGTTCACGGCAGTTGAGTCTCCACCAACGGCCTGCAGTGAACTGTCAAGTCTTCTTTCTTGAAGCCAACATATTATTTGATCAGCAATTGCCTCTGCATGTTTCTTGCCTTCTACTTCTGCTTCAGGAACAAAGTGAAACAAATAGCGGCCTCTAGGTTCGGAACACACAGAGTAGTGTTCTTCTTTGATGAGACCGGGAAACTTTCTGTCCATTCCCTCTACCTCTAGGAGAACTTTTGTGTCATCTCTTCTTCCATCAAACAAAAGGCAAGAGAGACCTTCCTCCTTCAAATCTTTTTCATGCTGATCAGATATTTCCTTCATTATTCTTTCTTGTGCTCTTCTTATCTTATTATGATCTATCACTAAGGATGTATCCTCTCTGCTGATGAGGCCTGCATCTATCCAAGCGGGAGTGGCAATCACTGCAGTCTCTCGTAGCCCCGTATGGTGGCGAATACTGGCAAGGGCAATGTTTGAGATGTCTTTAGTGTTGTATTTCATTCTCTTCGGCGAAGGTTCAGATGGCATTTTGGAGCTATCATCTGATGGTGCTTCTTTCTGTTCATCTGAAGAGCTTTCAAAGAAGTGAGAAACCTCTTGATAGAGCTCTTCATCTCTTTGGGTGGCTTCTTCACTCTTCTTTTTCTTCCTTTCTTCCCTCTCTCGGATTTTCTCTTTTTTCTTAGCAATAACAATCTGTTTTTTGGTTTCTGAATAATCTGTCGAACTAATCTGCATACTTCCTTGGCCTCCTGCCTTTGTTCTCTGCGCTTTTATGAAAGCCAGCTCCAAAACAGGGTTCTTCTTCTCACGAAGACAGCGACAATCAATGTGAGGGTGAGGTTCTCTTCTGCATGAGGGAGAATAATTGACTTCAGAACACAACTCTATGGGACACTGGCAGTTAAAAATGTCAAGAAGAGTATCAAGTGTGTGCAGAAATTTATTTTTCTTTGCTAGTTTTCTTTTACCAAGTGATGTCTCAACTGCTTTGTGCCACAGCTTTGTTAATTTTAGCTCAATAGTTCTATACTGATTGAGTACAGGTGGTTTGAATAACACATTAGCTTTTTTCCACTGATGCAGAAGAGGGGGAATCATGTCCCTTATGAGCTCTTTCTCTGTGTAGTTCCTTCTATCCTTTGTATTTTGTTCACGAAGGAGTAACCCTAGTCTCAGCATGTCTCGCACTGTTGGTAGTTCTGATACGGGAAGCTCCTTGCCTGTACCGACTAACAGGCTCAAGTGGCATGACGACTGACCTCTTATCTTCAATTTTGGCATCTTAGGAATGTCTGAAAAGTCTGTTACACGCCATGACTGAAGATGACCCTGATCGCAGATTCGAATTTTGTGAATGGTTTCAGTCAATGGAAACCGAAGACTTACAGTTTGCCAACAAAATCGTGTGGTCTGATGAAGCTAACTTCAAGCTGAATGGCACAGTAAATCGACACAACTGCAGGTACTGGTCACTTGATAATCCACACGTTTATGTGGATAAACATGTTAATTTACCAGGACTAACAGCATGATGTGGTTTATCATCCAGGGGTTTGGTTGGACCATTTTTCTTTAATGGGACAGTTACCGGTGCCGCATATCTCGACATGCTGCGGACAGAAATTATACCTGCAGTTCGGGAGTTGTTTGGAAACGACGACTTTTACTTTCAACAAGATGGAGCCCCACCTCATTATCATTGTGATGTCAGAAGGTACCTCGATGAAACGTTGCCTAACCGTTGGATAGGACGAAGAGGAAGCGTTGAGTATCCTCCACGTTCACCGGACTTGACTCCACTTGATTTTTACTTGTGGGGCTACCTGAAGGATGCAGTTTATGGTACAAGACCTGCTTAAGGATGCAATTAGGGAAAAGTGCGGGACCATCACAGCATCCACATTAGTCCATGTCTGCGAATCAGTTAGTCGACGCATTTAAAAGTGCATTCATGCCGCCGGAGAACATTTTGAGCACTTGGGCGTAGTTAATTAAATTTTATATGCAAACAACTCGCTGTAACATTTTGATCACTTAGATTACTAATTTACCTTTCATTGGCAATTGCTATAACAATATATTATTTGGTTTTTTTTAATTATAAAATATATGATGCTCTAAAGAGTATATAGTTTTTTTGGGACACCCTCTATATACACACAGTGTATATATATATATATATATATATATAATATATATATATATATATGTGTGTGTGTGTGTGTGTGTGTGTGTGTGTGTGTGTGTGTGTTACACACAGACAGTGCATGGAGCAAGAAATTCTTCTGCGAAATTTAAATTCACTATAGTTCGAATAAGTAATGGTAAATGACAAATACTAAAGTTTTTTTCTTTTTCATGATGAAAGCCCAACGTGAGCAACGGGGTACTCGCAAAGAGGCCCCAAAATATCGCTTCCTTCATTAGGTCTCTGCTAAGCAGATAGGACCCAGCTTTGGCACAGGGTCTAGGGTTTAAAGCTGCCTCTAGGAGGCAGCTGCTTCTAGGAGCCCTGTTCACGATATGAAAGGACTTCAGATCGGAAAGACTTAAGTGTTTGTGGTCCAACCCTGAGGCTTATAAATAATGCACATTTTAATACTACAAAATAATAAACTCTATAACCATTTATCATACTGAATGTAAACAGGATGTGTTACAATAAGCATGTATATGTACGGTAGTTTATGAACATCGGACTAATCCTGCCATACAAATGTTTCATAATTTAACCACTGGTATTTACTGTACCTATCTTCAAGATAGGAAACTTACCTTACATCTAGATAGCCAACGTCCGTAGCTCAGTGGGTAACATCGTTTACCTATAAGTGAAGCGAAGACACTGAGGTCTGGAGTTGGAACCCTGATGATGCTGATACTTATAATACAGGGATGGCCTGAGCGCTGTGCCAGTTTGTGGGCCTCCTGACACAGTATTATTGTTTTTATATCCAGAAGTAAGCTTAGTAACAAAGCAAATACGGTATCGTGACAAGCAAGCACAAATAAATATCAGAATAACCTCAGATTCATATCTATCATTCATTTATAAATAAACTTGTTACAATTTTGCAATTGAAAATTTACCATTAAGAGGCTATCAAAACTATCCGAAATGACGGGAGCCAGTAACTGTTACACTAATATGAAATTTAATTTTACTAACTTTTATATTAGACTATTAACCTTATTCTAAACATTGTATTGTTTTATCTATGCCATCATTTACATATCATACTCGGTTCAACCAAAATAGTTTTTAGACAGAAAGGTGAATCAGGATGTCCGCACCGCAGGCCGTAATTATTATGAGGAAACAAATTGACCCAGTAACTATAACACTGCCCAACAAAAAAAACAGTTTTTGCTGGTGATTTAATTCTAAGACCTGTTTCTGGATAATATTGATGTGCTGATTTCAAAAATCACCTTAGATTTTGTCCATCACATCAGGTTTTCGTGCAATGTGCAATGCAATATGCCTATTTTGGGTGATCCATGAAGGGCACTTATCAAAATTGTGAGTTTTGAGACCTGTTAACAGCTGTTTTGCTGTTAAAATTTATCTGTGGAATACGCAAATCTGTGCATTATATCTAAATGTCATGTACAACATATTAAAATCTTGGGTATCTGTGATTTCCACCAGGTGTGAGCGTGACGTCATGATCATGGATTCATTTTTTGCTTATTTAAACACTTTTAATCACTTTATGTGTCAATATTACCATTGTATATTAAAGTTCACTCCCTGCACAATTGTTTACTTTTCCATGCTGATTCTGAGTATGTAAAAACTTATTTTTTGAAAAGAAAAAAAATTGGGCATAACCCTGCCAAAATGCGATATCTCCGTATTTAATTGCTCGAAAACCTGACGTGATAGGCAAAAACTAAGGTGATTTTTTTAAATCAGCACACCAAAGTTACCTAAAAACAGGTGTTAGAATTAAATCAGCAAATTGGTGTTGGGCAGTGTAATCTAACATGTGCAAAACTTTAAAACTTCACGGCTAAAATTTCACACTTATGCTTTAGAAATTCAGATCATTATGCGAGATTCCGTGGTCCCTCGCAACTCAGGATGCAAAAGTCTGGGTTCGACTCCCACTGCCGGTCACCTACTCTATGATAGCTCGGTCTCGGTGACTCTCGGAGTTCACGCCATCCCTCCGTATGGGAAAATTACGGTTTTGAATATTACCAGATCCTGATAATTTAATGCATTACATGGAAATGACATCATATCGCATGCTCTTAAATATCCTCCACCACCAGGCTGCAACATTACTTAAAACAAGAAAAAACTGTCCACACTTTAGAATCTTTATAAATAGCATTACAAATGTTCTACAACAAACGATCGTGCACAGAGAATTTTTTTGGAGTGAAAAACCTTTTCTTTTCTTTAATTTTTTAGACAGAAAACTGTATTTGAAATAACTCCCAAATAAATATTTTCTTTTTGTGATGAAATATATTTTTTTAATTTTGGAAAAGTATTTATTTGATTAAAAAGTATAAATTAATGTAAATTATGCTTATTTTGAAATTAATCATGTTAAAATTTACTACATCTCTAAATTAATTCTCTAAACTTTTATTTTCGTGTTAGAATTTCTTTATTTAACTCTTAACTTAACTACTATCATATATTCAGTTATGCACATCGTACATATATCCATGACGTAATGTAAGAGCACTTTCCTGCCACGCCAGCCAGAGTTCAGAGGCGTTTGACATATTAGATATTTATAGTTTTCCTTTAAATTACAATTTTATTAAATACTTTAGGACAAAATATTTATATATATATACTTAGAAAGTTTATTTAGAATATTTTCCTTTAAAAAAGCTTTCTTTTGATACTAAAACAAGTAATATTAATTCTCTATGGACGGAAATTTTTGTAGGGTCATGTTATGAATGCGTCCTGTTTGAAACCTTAACTTTAATCAAATAAACCTTTTTCCTCATAGAAATAATGTGTAAGGTTTTAAATTTTGTTTTTTAGGATAAAGTAATTTATATTTGTATCAAAAAAATTTCAAATAAATTATTTTTTTAAAAATAGCAAAATTTTATTTTGCCGAGAATTAATAAAATGTTCTGATTTAGCAAATAAACTGAAATAAAAAAAAAGGTTTTTGTACCCCAAAATTTTCTCCCTGTGCAAGAGAAATCAAATTGTTTATAAAAACTTTATAAACAATTAAAATATTGTACATAAACAATCATTTCATTAATTTCTACACAGAATAAATCCTTGCTTCTTCCATGATTAATAATTGTCATTTACAACAAGTTAACATTATCTAACGTTTACAGTGAATATATGCAACGTGTAATAACCCATTCTGCAAACACTTCTCTGATGTAAGGGCTCCTGTCCCATTATCATTACAAACTAAACTGTTTTATTCTTTTGTAGTCCAACACAACCGCTAAGAGAGAGACTCCCTACGTTAAACTGGACCTCTACTTTGCTTCTATGATCTTCCTGACCTTCTCTCAGGCAACTACTTCCCTTCTCCTTCTGCAGACTACCCATCACTTTTGCTAATTTCCACTTTTATATTCATCTTCATTTACATACTTTTCATCTTTTTCAAAAATAATTGATAAAACCTCACTAACATCTCAGTCCCAGTCGTCAGTTCTTTCAGTATAATCTGATTATCCGCTCGCTCCAAAAATGTAATATGCAGCATTCATTCCTACATCCAACGATTCACTTATAATTACTTAATCCTCTTTTCCTCATTGTCTTTAAATACTTTATCATGCTCGCTCTCGCTAATTGAGATGTCATATACAACCCTCTTGGCACCCGTAACTCGTGTAAGTTGTGGACACCTTTATCTAATTTAATAAAGTTCTCTTTCTGTTTGAAGTCAAACGTGTCATTTTGTTTGCTCATCAATTTCTCCTTCTTCATTACTGCCCGTCTGTCCTGCACTTTCACCCTTTTCTCCTCTTTAAGCGGCATCAGTATTTCTACGCTTGACATTCTCTTCCTCATACCACTATCTTGCATTATCTCCGAATACTTCAGCACTCAAGCTGTCAAGATTACCATCCTTCCGACACAATTCAACACTTGTGCCTACGCAAATTTTCTTCAGTTTTGCAACACCAAGAGCAATATGTTTTTTTACCTTTCGTTATAAAGTTTGTCTACTCGTATATTAGATCTATCTCCTGGACCTTATTCGAACCCCAACTTCTTATAACATTAGCCCTGGCGCTTTCACCTAGAATATCCTAATTCACTATCCTTGCGGTCTTCTTTCTCACAATATTTGTTTTCTAATTTATCTTCCACCTTGACAGCCTTTTAATTTATATCTCTGTGTGCCCCTTCATCATTTTTTGTTTTTCGAAATATTTAGCCAGGTACTTAGCTCAGCATACAAACTCGAGCGATTATAGTGACCTCTGATTATTCGTTCCTTACTCATCACCATCCGAACCGACTTAAGTACGAAAGAACCCTCAAAACTCATTTAAATTTCCCATTAGAAAATATATCCGCACCTATGATTTTCCTCAATATACTGTCCGTGTTCTACTCTCTCTCTCCTCTCTCTCTCTCTCTCTCTCTCTCTCTCTCTCTCCCTACCCTTCCTTTTAGAAACCCTTTCCTCCTGTGTATGAACGGTCGCATTGTAAGTTAACACTGTTTTAGTAAGGTAACCCTCCATTTTACTCTCCATTTCACTGAAGAAAATACGTTTTTGACATACTTCTCAAGCATACTCGGAAAAATGTCCGATCTGAACTCGCTTCTATTATCACTCGACACCCTGGGAGGACTTTTATTCATGCTAGACAATATATGACTCTTAAAAACATTTACTAATACAGTACTCGATTACTTTTATCTTTAACGGGAACCGCATACACCTATTTGCTTCAATGATCTCGCGACACAACCGACAAAACTACTCGAGGGTTCTAGTCCATACCATCAAAATAAAGGTTACCAATTCAAATAAAGTCCACGTACAAACTTTTACAGTTGGCGAAACATAACACGATAGTCAGTTTACCCTCTTTTTCTCGCATCTCGCACATGTACTGTACAAATATCTTTTACAATTATACCCAGCTTAGGGTCCATACAATCTAACAAACAAACTCATACAACCTATCACGTCAATGAAATACTATCATTGGACGCACCGCAACCATTAATCAAAATCCAGAACAGCTCAATACTTTCAGGACTTTCTACCAGTCTTAACGAGCGCCTCACACTCATCATAAAGGTCCTCCCAGCATATTCATGCCCTTAACAATGCCGATTTCTACTTATATTCTTTTCCCGCAATACCCTCCTATAAAACCCTATAGTAGGTGAACCTCTTGATCTTTAATATAACAACAGCAATAAAAATGTCCCATTTACTACTCAAATCTCCCTTCATCACCCTATCCTGCTCGTCTTACGAAAATACCAAAATAGTACGAACGCCATTACCATTAAATTTTATAGTGCTTCAGCGAAATTTAGAATAACGTGAGCACGTTAAAGGAAATGCATTCCCAGTAGTGAACAAAAAGACATCGTATTATTTCTAAAGTCACAGACAGTCGCTATACGGAAAACAACTAAACAAATAACTTAATACTATAGAATAGTTTTAAACTTCTATATAAAGTATTCCTATCAGTAATTCCTTAATTCAATTTCAGGTGCACTGTCAGAGAAGCCTTTTGATATGAAACAAAAGTTTGTGTTTCCAATAATGTGAAACTTACTAGAAATTATAAATATATTAATATATATATATATATCAAGCTAGCTAGATAGATACATTATAGATAGATAGATCTGATAATATAAAAACTAAAACTTTAAACATTTTAATTACTCCTCAGTACCATTCAGTGAACGATAAGATGTAATTAAACTTAATATATAATTTCATTTACATACATCAATTATGAATTTTTAAGTCGCGAAGTCGATCAAACTTGAATACATTTATAAAATTTATAAAGGGATATAACAGGAAGACAACTTTAACCATATGCTGCCAAAATCGAGGATCTATTTTGAGTTGGAAGTAATCGTTTTTTCATTGTATATATATAATATATATATATATATTATATATATATATATATATATATATATATATATATATATATATATATATATTATATATCTTCGCCGCAATGTTGCCTCATTCTCTCTTACTATCACTATTATAATAGACACTGCTCTTCTGAACTCTCCAAATGCATGGCTCCTCCTTTAAGGAGAGCACGCAGTATCAGACTTTCGACACATTCTCACTCCTTTTCTGTCCAACTGTCTAACGCAAGGGTTAATCGGTATTCTTAATCTTTTATATATTCAACCGGTCAAATCCGGAACAATCTTCTTCTACCTCTCTCTCCTCCTGTCTATGACCTTCAATCTTTCAAACGTAGTGTCCAGCATTTCGAAAACCCTGGCCTTGATTTTGGCTCTTTCCTTCTTCTATGAGGGGGAGCTTTTGTGGGCATTCGTCCTTGGTCTCTCCTTCCAGCATATATATATCTATATATATATATATATATATATATAGACTAGGGTCACTCAATATATTTTGCCCCACCTTTTTTTTTTCTTTCCAAGTTTCCTTGTAAGCTCCAGAAATTTTGTACACAAGTAGTTCCATATCTTTTTACAAGTTTTTATTTTTCCACATAGTCCCCTCCTTTTCTATGGCTTTCCTCCACCTCGAAATAAGGACCTTTATTCCTTACTGGTAAAAGTCCGGGGTTCCGCTGGAGCCACCTCTTAACCTCCTCAATAGCCTCATTGTCACTGAAATTTTCTTCCACAAATAGCATCCTTCATTGGCCCAAACAAATGCAAGTCTGAAGGTGCCAGACCCGGGCTGTATGGGGTGATAGCCTCTCTTGTTTGCAAACTGTTGTGTGTTGGTGTCTTGCGTTATCGTGCAAAAGAAGACGTCTGTTGTGTGTTGTGTGGTCTTGAGTTATCGTGCAAAAGAAGGACGTCTTCCAGTTTTCTCTCCGGTCGAACTCGCTTTAACGTCTCGAGTTTCTCGTAGGGTAGCAATATATGCCTCTGAGTTGATTGTTTGTCCTTTCTTCATAATGTCCACCAGAATCACCCCTTTCATGTCCCAGAAGATGGTGGCCATAACCTTTCCTGCAGAGGGAGCCATTTTGAACTTTTTCTTGCGTTGGGAGTCTGCGTGATGCCACTCTATGGATTGACGTTTTGTTTCAGATTCAAAGTGGTGTACCGAAGTCTCATCCCCAGTCACAATTCGTGAAAGGAAGTCATCCTTCTGTCTCGTATCGAACCAACGAATCAGAAGCACTTTCTTTTCTCTGGGCATTGTGATCTTCAGTCAGTTGGCGAGGAACAAACCGTGAACACACTTTTGAGTATCCCAGTTGCTGAACTATCGTATTCACACTTCCTTCACTAAGTCCTAGTTCCAGTGATAGCTCTTTGTATGTGACGCGCCGATTTGATCGAATGATGCTGTTAGGACGTTGCACAATGTGAGATGTGACAGCCGATGCCGGGCGACCGCTGCGTGGCTCATCATCGAGACTGGCTCTCCCTCTCTCCGATGATCTCACACGTTTAGACCGGCGTCCGACTGTGCTTCGATCAACAACAGTATCTCAACAGCATTTGTAGACGTTTGTGAATATTTCCAACTTTTCCTTCTCTGCAGTTAAGAACTCGATAACAGCTCTCTGTTTACGACGCACATCACTGTCAGACGCCATTTTCGAAACTGCATTAACCATCTGTTTTATACAAGGGCGTTTAAAATCGGTTTTATATAAGGCGGGGAGGTTCAAACTGGAAAAATCCGGTTATGTGAAGGCAGAAAGTTCAAAGTTACGGCCCAAAAGACATTTCAGTCCCATGGCCTATTACTTAGCTAAGAAAAAAGGGTGGAGCAAAATATATTGAGTGCCCCTATATATATATATATATATATAATAAAATAAGGAATGGGAGGTGTAGGTGTAAGAAATTTTCCAACGAAGTATTGGTATAGAAATTAATATGGCAATGTGTAATCAAAGAAGGATAAATCTCCTTTGCAAATAACACAAAATTTTTTTTTAAAATGTTCTTTATTTTTCCTACATGTTCTTCCACTTTCTATTTTCCTCCAAAAAGATACTTTGATAATGAGAATGATCCAAATAACAAAACTTTTTCTATTATTAATGTCTCTCTTGTTTTAGTTAAAATTAACCCATGATACGCATAGGTATTGAAATTTCTTTTTGAAGAGGGATATTTACCAGCAACAGCAAATATAGCAAATATATATATTTATATATATGCGCCTCGGTGGTGTAGTGATTAGCATCGCTTACTCACCGGCCCCGGATTCGATTCCCGTTGAGGGTAGTTGGCTCTCAGTTCACCCACCCATACAAAACACTTGATTGGTATATAAATGAGTACCTTGAATAGCCTACTGATTAAGACTGGACTGCTGATCAGGAGGTTGTGAGATCGAGTCCGGGCGAGAATTTTGTACTGTAAATTGCTTACTTCCTTGGTGGATAGTGGATCGGATTCTAAGTTAAGTTGTCGGTCTAAAGTGAAATAACATGTTTGACCTTTGTCAGAAATAACAAATCGGGTGGAAACAAAACTAAGGTTACACACACACACACACATATATATATATATATATATATATATATATATATATATATATATATCAAAGCTACTGACTTCTCCTTAGGGAAACGGAGCTTACAGATGAAAAGAAGGACCAACACAACGGCAAACACAACGGCAAAAATATTAAAAATTACATCAATACAAAATTAAAATCATTAAAATTAAAACCTTAAAACAAAAAAATAATGAAAATTACATCAATACAAAATTAAAATCATTAAAATTACATCACTACAAAAAATTAAAATCATTAAAATTAAATTAAATTAAATTACTTCAACTGGTAAATACACAATGTTTACATCAACCTCCATACTTGGCAAAAAACTAAGAGAAAACTGTATGGTCAGTAAATTAGAAGGTATGATATGTCTATGAAAATCGGTTGGTTAGTTAAAAAAGCTGTAATTTATGAAAATAAAAACCCACTCTAATAGGCAGAGTTTATTTCCACAGCAGTTTCGACGCCCACTGGCATCCTCCTCGGGTGGATACCCGAGGAGGATGCCAGTGGGCGTCGAAACTGTTGTGGAAATAAACTCTGTATATTAGAGTGGGTTTTTATTTTCATATTTTGACCTTCACGTAGAAAAAAGTCGTTTTTTGCATTGAGCTGTAATTTGTAAGATGAACTATTATTGTTAATGGAGGGTTTGTTTCTATAGATGTACAAAGATTCTAAAATTCGGAGTTCTGTGAGGTTATTGGATCTAGTTAGAATTTCGAACTGAGTTTTGTGAAGGGGATGGTTGTTTTCATTACTGTGGTTTCTATAGGCTACTGAGGGGACGGTTGGTACGGACTGATAAGCCCAAATGTTGAGAAAGGCGTACCTCCAGTTGGAGTTGAGTACTGCCAATATACGCAGCCTTACAGCTGTCGCACGTGTATTTGTAAACAACATTCGGGCATACAGTTTTGGGGAATTTGTCTTTGAACTTTGAAAAATTTGATAATTTAAGTGGGTTGACGAAGGCAAATCTAAAATTTATTTGGGGATAACTAGACTTGAGCAGTTTGGACAATTCACTTCGAATACGCAATGATGAATAACCATAAAAAGGTAATTTAATATATCTGATTTCTTTTTGTACTGTAGTTATGGGGAGTTTAGTATTAAAAGTGTTGTTTAAAAATTTCTTTAATTGGTTATCAAAAAGATTAGAAGGGTAGTAATTATTAATAAAGTACTGTCTTAAAAATTTAAATTCTTCGTTTAATGAAAAGTAATCTGAACAAATACGGTAACTTCTTGTTAATAATGTTACTATAGCACTAATCTTATATTTATAAAACATACAACTTAAATAATTGGTTCCCAAGCCAGTAAAAGTTTGTTTTCTAAATAGTGAGGTCTGGAACTTATTATTAGCCCGTTTAACTAGAACATCCAGGAAAGGTAAACTATTATTTGTTTCGTTTTGACATGTGTACTTAATATTACTATGTTGTTTATTAAGATAATGAAGAAAACGTTTTACGTGTGAAGGATGTTTAAATATTAAGAAAGTGTCATCCACGTATCTTCTGTAATATATGGGTTTAAAACTATTAGGACAACTTTTCAACCAAATTTCTTCGTAATGGCAAATAAATGCATTTGCTAGTGTTGGGCTCAACGGGGAACCCATAGCTACCCATCAATTTGGCTGTAAAGGTTGCTATTAAATAAGAAAAGATTATCAAAACACGCTATTTCGAGGAGGTTTTTAAATTGAGTCTGAGTGAGGCCATTAATAAGAGTATTACCAGTAGTGAATAACTTGTTTAGTATGATATCTAATGTTTCTTTTAACGGGACATTAGTAAACAATGACGAGACATCAAAACTGGCCATAGTAAGAGAATCGGCATGATTGATCTCTTTTATCTCTTTAGCAAAATCAAACGAGTTGTTAATGGAGTAATCATTATAGGTGAGTTTTAAAAGCAAGGGAACGAAGAATTTGGCTGTTATAATTGAATGTACCACAGGCCGAAAGAAGTGTCCAAACTGCTCAAGTCTAGTTATCCCCAAATAAATTTTAGATTCGCCTTCGTCAACCCACTTAAATTATCAAATTTTTTAAAGTTCAAAGACAAATTCCCCAAAACTGTATGCCCTAATGTTGTTTACAAATACACGTGCGACAGCTGTAGGGCTGCGTATATTGGCAGTACTCAACTCCAACTGGAGGTACGCCTTTCTCAACATTTGGGCTTATCAGTCCGTACCAACCGTCCCCTCAGTAGCCCACCACAATCTGCAATTAGAAACCATAGTAATGAAAACAACCATCCCCTTCACAAAACTCAGTTCGAAATTCTAACTAGATCCAATAACCTCACAGAACTCCGAATTTTAGAATCTTTGTACATCTATAGAAACAAACCCCCCATTAACAATAATGGTTCATCTTACAAATTACAGCTCTTTTAACTAACCAACCGATTTTCATAGACATATCATACCTTCTAATTTACTGACCATACAGTTTTCTCTTAGTTTTTGTCAAGTATGGTGGTTGATGTAAACATTGTGTATTTACCAGTTGAAGTAATTTAATTTAATTTAATTTTAATGATTTTAATTTTTTGTAGTGATGTAATTTTAATGATTTTAATTTTGTATTGATGTAATTTTCATTATTTTTTTGTTTAAGGTTTTAATTTTAATGATTTTAATTTTGTATTGATGTAATTTTTATTATTTTTATTTTTGTTTTAAGGTTTTAAGACTTAATTCACTGATGATGACAAAAGATTTGTCGAAACGTCTGAAGTACAAAAAATAAACGAAAATGTTTACCGTTGTGTTGGTCCTTCTTTTCATATATATATATATATATATATATATATGGGAATGAACTCAGAATGGTCCCCTGAGTTCTTTATGATACACACAGACCGTGCATGGAACAAGGAACTCTTCTGGGATAATTAAATCCACTATAGTCCGAATAAGTAATGGTAAATGACAAATACCATAGTTTTTCTTTTTCATGATACTAGCCAGACGTGGGCAAGGGTCACTCGCAAAGAGGTCCCATAAATATAGCTTCCCTCACCAGCCATCTGCAAAGCAGACAGGATCCAGCTTTGGGACATGGATCTAGGGTTTAAAGCAGCCTAGCCCTGCTACATTTAGAACCTCAATATAATATCTTCAAATGGACATGTTATGTTCCTTGAAAAGTGGACGCTCAATTCTGCCAGTTGAGTTTTAAGTTTTGGTTTTTGGCTAAAATATAATAGTTACGGTACCCCTTTTTCTTTGATATATATTCAATCTGACGTGAAGAGAGCGAGTCTTTTACTTATATTGAGGTTCTAAATGTAGCAGGGCTAGGCTGCTTTAAACCCTAGATCCATGTCCCAAAGCTGGATCCTGTCTGCTTTGCAAATAGCTGGTGAGGGAAGCTATATTTATGGGACCTCTTTGCGAGTGACCCGTTGCCCACGTCGGGCTAGCATCATGAAAAAGAAAAAACTATGGTATTTGTCATTTACCATTACTTATTCGGACTATAGTGGATTTAATTATCCCAGAAGAGTTCCTTGTTCCATGCACGGTCTGTGTGTATCATAAAAAACTCAGGGGACCATTCTGAGTTCATTCCCATCTTGAAACGGACATGTTATGTGCCTTGAAAAGTAGACGCTCAATTCTGCCAGTTGAGGTTTAAGTTTTGGTTTTTGGCTAAAATATAATAGTTACCCTTTTTCTTTGATGTATTCAATCTGACGTGAAGACAGCGAGTCTTTTGCTTATATTGAGGTTCTAAATGTAGCAGGGCTAGGCTGCTTTAAACCCTAGATCCATGTCCCAAAGCTGCATCCTGTCTGCTTTGCAGATAGCTGGTGAGAGAAGCTATATTTATGGGGCCTCTTTGCGAGTGACCCGTTGCCCACGTCGGGCTAGCATCATGAAAAAGAAAACCTATGGTATTTGTCATTTACCATTACTTATTCGGACTATAGTGGATTTAATTATCCCAGAAGAGTTCCTTGTTCCATGCACGGTCTGTGTGTATCATATATATATATATATATATCACTTTTATATACTGTAATGCTGTATGAGACAATTTTTTAGCGTTATAAAGAAAATAGTATAAGAGTGTGTGATTTTGTAGGTATAATGGTTTCTCCCTACTCTTTCATTTCAGACTTAAAATTACAGAGTAAAGAAACCGCTTTAAAGGCGACATTCTCATGTAATATATGAATTAGATTATTTTCACGCACTGTATTCTTTTAGGGGAGAGAAATCATGTTAACCGGCAGAAAGTCAACCCACATAAAGTCGACACCCCAAAAATGAATCTAAACACGCAATGAAGTTGGAAGGTTGAATCTTATGTGGGTCTTTTTATTCATGTTAGATTAGGTTAAATTAAATTACGTTAGATTGCGCCCGTTTAGGTTTCGCTAGGTTAATTTAGGTTAGACATTTTTATAAACTTCAAATAGAAATGAGGGGTCCCGCGTCTTACGATACCTAAGCGCCAAAATTAAAATTCGCCAGAAATCGCCTCCAAAGTTCAGCAATATTCTCGCAATAGTATCTCTTTATTAATTGAGCTAGAACGTTCATTTTTGGCTAAATTAGAGTTCTAAGTATGCTGATGAAGATGTTGATGAGTTTTTGAATAGATTTTCATATTTTATATTTTATATATATTTTTTAAATTTTTTTATTTTCTTATTATGCCGAACTTTGCTTGAACTTTTGGCTGGCGACAGAGGTGAAAAAAGTAGTTCGCTTCATAAGGTTTTCAACCATACTTCTAGTGTCGTAAGGTCATTATAACCCAAACCACGCGATAGAGGAAGGGTGAAAATAGTGATATCCATCAAAAAGACGTTTTCGCCTGTGGTGGCGCTTAGGTATCTTAAGACGCGTGACCCCTCAAATACCTGCATAAATTCGAACTGGAATAAAGTCGAAGGTAAAGCCTAAAGCTTTAGGGCCAAATTGAGTAAAATAAATAATCCAATTTCACAATTATTTACTTCGTGTTAAAATTATTTTAAGAACAAAAATTGTAAAATTGTATTTAATCTCTAAACAAAGAATTATTTATTAGGCGACTCATTCACTCATCGTGACATTATTAAATTCGATTTTGTTCGTGTAATCCAGAGATTGGATTCTCTTCGTGATGTTTGTCTATAATGGTTACTGTAATGATGATGATAAGCTTTATTAGCAAATAAGATCCGTGTCACTCGTCTTAAGAAATAAAATCTTTTATATGTAGGAAATGGAAAGTGAAAAGACAATAAAGTGAGAACTAGGAACGTGCAGTCGAACTCGAACCACGCACTAGTTTCTGCGTAAACGCTCCTACCGGTCACGTCATCCAGAACCCCCCCAAAAAGGTTCCAGTTAGCTCAATATTTACGCCGCTTGACCACGTTCCATCGAACCCCTTCGCCTTTGCAAAGTGCGTAAATACATTTACATGAAATATTTCGTAAAAGAATTACATTTGTTATCTCGTTTTACACCGTACAAATATTACAAACTTCTAAAAATTAGATTATTTTCCTTTAATGTTTTCTTAAATTAGTTCTTTGAGTAATTTTTCCCATATACGAGTATTATTATGAACTGTTTCTCATCAAATAATTATTTTTACTTATTTTTTTATTTTTACTCTCGTATTAAGCCCGAGATAGAAGTAAATACATTTTTATACAGTTTTAATTCCTATTTTTATTTCAGTTTGAAGCAATACTTTTTAAAAGATAAAAAAACTGAAAATAATGATGAAAATGCGCTTTTCACGTAAATGAAAAATGCGCTTTTCACGTAAATGAAAAATGCGCTTTTCACGTAAATGAAAAATGCGCTTTTCACGTAAATGAATGATGAAAAGAATTTGAATGGAAAGGCGATTTGAAAAAAATCTGTTATTTATTAAATGCGGTTACTGGGATAGGTTGTTTTTCTTTTATTGTACGCTGTATACATATATCGAAGCTTGTGTACGTGCTCTCCTGTTAAAAGCTGGGACACACACACACACACACACACACACAACTTGTGCCATTCTGATTCACAGTATGGTGGGGGGTAATGATTAGAGGTATATGAGAAGAAACTAGTCCTGTAGTGGTTTAATTAACTTTATCAGTACGTGATTATATCGAGTCATTGTGAAAACTATATAAAAATACAACCGAAGGTTTCATTTCCGAGACATTTTGGCGGTTGGCTAATTTTCCTGTTTTGGGCCTTTACTTTGTGTCCCGTAGCTCCACCTCAACACGGGAGTAACCAAGCCTAGAAAGAGTACGTTTTACCGCCTCGAAACAACTCATAAGCACACTTCCATAAACATTCTTTGAACTATTTTCGTACAGAATCTTAGGCTTTAACTCCATAAATAAAGGATAACAATGAAGTGCGTCAATATAGCTTATAAACGATATTTCTTTGCCTCAAAAGGTGAGGCGATGAAATCTCTCTGACAAGATTTAAGCTTATGGAGAATGGGTGGAGTTTTGAAGCGTCATTCTTCATAAAATCTAGTTTTAGAGCTATTGTTATTTGATTTGAGTTCCCAAACTAATAAATTAGCTGAAATTGAAAGTAGTGTTATATGGCCTTATTAGTTTCTAAAAGGAGTATACAATAGATTTAACTTGGCAATTTGGTAAAGGCTCCGCGCGCCGGTCTCTCTTCACGCGGAGGTCGGGATGGCAGCACCACCCCCAGACTCGATTTGATGTAAGAGAGAGTTGCTTCTTGTGCTCTCTCTCTCACAAAGCCAAGTACACCCGCCTCCTCTTGAATTGTCCTAAGCAAGATGTCGGTGGTACTTCTAACTGTTCTTGGCAAATGGTCAAATAGTGTTAGCCCTCTGACAACAAAACTGCTTACCTTCAGAGTTGAGGATATCCCTTATCTAGCCTTTAGTCTGGGAACACTACATACCTTTCCTATTTTCCAAAATATTGTTTAGATGATTATCGGGTTCATTTTGAGAGTAGGGTTTTGCATTATTTTCGATGCGTATATTATAGTGTGTACACCTTTCTCTTTTCAGCGAATATAGATTTAATTTACGTAATGTATATACTGCATATACAGAGGGTTGACAAAACTAAATATAAAAGACATAACAGTGATTGTCCTCAAGAACAAATGTCAAAGCTCAGTATTAGAATTCCAGAACGTGTATCAGCTTTACATAATGTAAAGGAGAAAGTAACACGATTCGAAATATATTGGAGTGACAAGCTTGATCTTCGTCAAAATGAACAATTCTGGCGGAAACAAAATCAAGGTTATTCATTCAATAAATTTGTTATTTGTTGACATTTTATTTTCAAATAAAAAACTCTGAAAAAAACACTCGTGTCTTTTTATTTTCGTCAATCCTTTGTGTGTGTGTGTGTGTGTGTGTATATATATATTAGGGTTATGACATTTTTATAACCTCCTGTTCCTGTATCATAAATCGATGAACATTTGCCCCTTGACAATGAAAATAACAGTTTTTTAGATATATTTTGAAAAAACTTCACCCCAAAATAAAAAATAAAAAATTAATACAATAATACATAGAAATTTGCATGTTTATTTCACAATTATTATACATAAACATATATTATATTATACAACATTATACCTATACAATACATATTAATTATACAAATACAATATTATACATTTACTCTATTATTGTTTTACTTATTGCTTAAAATACTAATATACTAATAATACTAATATACTATATTTGCTTTCGGGGTGACATTTATTTTTAATTTTGAAGAATTAGGCCCTTTTTTATTGTTTTCAAGCAAAAGTTCATCGATTGATGATACAGGAAGCAATATTTATGAAAAAAATTAAAAAGTCATAACCCTAATAAATATATATATATATATATATATATGTTAAACACAGACCGTGCATGGAACAAGGAACTCTTCTGGGAAAATTAAATCCACTATAGTCCGAATAAGTAATGGTAAATGACAAATACCATAGTTTTTCTTTTTCATGATGCTAGCCCGACGTGGGCAACGGGTCTCTCGCAAAGAGGTCCCATAAATATAGCTTCCCTCACCAGCTATGTGCAATCCTGTATAACAATGTATAATCGTATATACTTTATTTCTTAGTTATTATTTTGATTTATATGGCCAGTAGGCTCAGTATATTACTATGATTAATACGGAATAAAATGTTTTTTATTTTAATAATATTAAGTTGTTTTGTTGCAATAAAATTGAAATTGATTTAATGATTTTGTATTATTAACAACATTACACACAGAGAATAGTATCCTGCTACCCAGGCATGGTGGGACAAGTTTATTCCAATTAATTATGAAATAATGTTGAACAATATTGTTAAGGTGTTTGCACTGTTTGCTAGTTGCGTATTGTGTTGTTATAAGCTGGTTGCCGGTTGGTGTGGTTTGGATTACAAAGCATAAACGTATTAAGGTGAAACTTAAAAAAAACTTTTGAACCGCGACAAAAATATTAATATAAAAAAAAATATTGGAGATGGAATAAACTTAATGCTATGGAAATATAGCTGTGACTGTCCTCTACGCCATGGTATATGATAGCATTTATATTGACATTGTACATGTTACTTTACCCCTTGGAGCTGGAGCAATTTCTTGGAGAAACTCATTACTTCTGACACGTGGTACGCCAGAGATGGTCGATGCGGAACCCCTAAATATCCTTCAATTTGGCTAAACTTTCATATTCAGGGCTTTTTCACCCAACCTAACAATCCCATAAAGGGCCGTCCTAAAAATCAAAATATGATTTTTATGTGGCACCCTACTGTACCCGACTATTGGAACCTCTGATATAGCGTTACCGTGTTGGAACGCCGCTTCCCGTTACATCAGCGAATTGACATGAGGTGTGGGTTGGTGGATGGGTGAATACCTTCTGCGCCCAGATGAGATACCGACCCGTGGTCCAGATTCCACGTTAAGCTGCAGATCGCCTCTGTCGTACAACACTGGGTCTTTGTATAAATATCATGTAATTAACAACATAACTAAGGTTATATAACTGATTATGCAACATTTGCAAAATTGCTCGGCAACACCGTTCAACATAATTAGTTATACCACCAATCCCAAAAAAGATGACGTCTAAGACACATTACGCGCTTTACGAGAAGAAACTTTCTCGGCTGTTTATGTGGCCCGTATTATCTACATAAAAAAAAAAATCCAAAAAAAAATAGTAAAATTACATAAAAACGATAAAAAAACGTAACGTTTTTTAAGTTATGAAACTTTATACTTTCAAGTTTTTAATGCCATCTTTGAAGAGGAAAGTCTTTAAATTTTTTTTTTAACGAAAATGAAAAAAGTACCATTTAGACTGGAAATGTACTTTATATAATGGAACTCATGTGAACCTTCTTATGCAGGCAATAGTTATTAAATAAAGCACATATATAGTAACATAATTAGATGAATATTTATTTATCAAGCCCAAGTCTAAGATTCGACGTGAGCATCATCATTGTCTCTGCAAATCTCAAATCAGTCCACTGCATTGCGGAACACATTCTCAAGAATCTCTGGGGTTATTTTAGCGACCGCATGATAACACGGGTTCGCAGATCCTTCAGGTCTGTAATTCTTGTTTTGTAAATCTCAGACTTTATAAAGCCCCACGCAAAGAAGTCTAATGGTGTTAAATCCGGAGGTCGTGCTACCCACTACTTGTTTCCACTACGTCCAATCCAGCGATTGGTAAGAGCTCATCAAGGTACGCCCGAACGATGTTTGCATAGTGACATGAGCTCCATCTTCTTGAAAGGACAACAGTGTCGAGAATGCCACCTGAACGAAGCTGGCGTTCAAGAAACTGCTGAAGCATGTCAATATAAATTGGTCCTGCTGGCCCTGGCCCTTTCTGCAAAGAAAAAAGGCCCGTAAATCTTCGATCTTGTCATACCAAACCAGACAGTGACTTTAGGAGAATCTCTCTCCCATTCGTAGAACTCGGTTGGTTTTTCACGAGCCCAGATACGACAATTACGTCGATTAACCTTTCCGCGTGTGTAGAATGTCGATTCATCGCTGAACAGAATTTTTTTCAATCAATTGTGTGCACATGGCGGCTCGTTTGGGATAATCTACTTATCGCGAGCAATTCGACTTACGCGTGAATTGTATTCACATTTTTTTCGTACATTTTACGAAATGTTTTCATATAATTCGAATTCCCAAAAATATTATTTCGACTAACACTAAGTCGAATTAAAGCGAAATTCGAAATAGCGGTTGTCGAATTAGCGAGGGGTTACTATATTTAAAGAAAATTCTTTTAAACATTAGCAACACTGTGATTTAAAGATTTTAATGGTTTTTTATATTAGAGCTTTTATCATAAAATACGAGGGCCACTCAATATATTTTGCCCCACCTTTTTTTTTTCTTTCCACGTTTCCTTGTAAGTCCCAAAAATTTGGTACACAAGCAGTTGCATACATTTTTCACAAGTTTTTATTTTTCCACATAGTCTCCATCCTTTTCTACGGCTTTCCTCCACCTCGAAACAAGGACCTTTATTCCTTGCTGGTAAAGGTCCGCTGGGTTCCGCTGGAGCCACCTCTTAACCTCCTCAACAACTTCATCGTCACTCTGAAACTTTCTTCCACGAATAGCATCCTTCATTGGCCCAAACATATGCAAGTCTGAAGGTGCCAGATCCGGGCTGTATGGAGGGTGGAGTATCACAGTCAAGCGCATTTTTGTTTGTGGTCTTGCCTTATCGTGCAAAAGAAGGACGTCTTCCAGTTTTCTCTCCGGTCGAACTCGCTTTATACGTCTCTGGAGTCTCTGTAGGGTAGCAATATATTCCTCTGAGTTGATTGTTTGTCCTTTCTTCATAATATCCACCAGAATCACCCCTTTCATGTCCCAGAAGATCGTGGCCATGACCTTTCCTGCAGAGGGAACCATTTTGAAATTTTTCTTGGGTGGGGAGTCTGCGTGATGCCACTCCATGGATTGGCGTTTTGTTTCAGATTCAAAGTGGTGTACCCAAGTCTCATCCCCAGTCACAATTCGTGAAAGGAAGTCATCCCCTTCTGTCTCGTATCGAACCAATGACTCAGAAGCAATTTCTTTTCTTTGGGATTTGGGATTTTCAGTCAGTTGGGGAGGAACAAACCGTGAACACACTTTTGAGTATCCCAGTTGCTGAACTATCGTATTCACACTCCCTTCACTAATTCCTAGTTCCAGTGATAGCTCTTTGTATGTGACGCGCCGATTTGATCGAATGATGCTGTTAGGACGTTGCACAATGTGAGATGTGACTGCCGATGCCGGGCGACCGCTGCGTGGCTCATCATCGAGGCTGGCTCTCACTCTCTCCGATGATCTCACACGTTTAGACCAGCGTCCAACTGTGCTTCGATCAACAACAGTATCTCAACAGCATTTGTAGACGTTTGTGAATATTTCCAACTGTTTTGTTCTCTACCGTTAAGAACTCGATAACAGCTCTCTGTTTACGACGCACATCGCTGTCAGACGCCATTTCGAAACTGCGTTAACCATCGGTTTTATACAAGGGCGTTTAAAAGCGGTTTTATAAAAGGAGGGGAGATTCATACGGGAAAGATACGGTTATGTGAGGCGCAGAAAGTTAAAACTTACGGCTCAAAAGACATTTCAGCCCCATGACCTATTATTTAGCTACGAAAAAAGCGTGGAGCAAAATATATTAAGTGGCCCTATTATTAAAGTTATAACGATTGAAACACAAACCTGTAGAAACAGTATGCTTGAGTTAGTAAATGCCTGTGGTTCGGTACAATTTGTGCAGAGCAAGATTGAGTTACTTTCTTATTGTGTTGTGACAGTAGGGTGTGTCGAATTTTTCAACTTTCAAATTCCAAATATGAGGGGTGCTAAAAAGTTGCAGCATGACTTAGGAATTCTAAAGATATTTTTGTTAATTTAATATAATTTAGTTTTGCTTGGTAAGAAGCAACATAAAAATAGTGACTTTTTTTACTTTTTTGTGGAATTATATAATAATTATTATATTAATAATTATATATGCTGTATATATAATGCACTGCTGTTTTTGCTTATTTCACAGGTTGAAACATATTCATCAGTGTCCTGAAGATTACTTGTCCGTCAGTGCTACCATCCTAACCAGTGGGAATTGACCTACAATGGCTTCTAAAAGGAGGACAAGACTGGGGACATTCACACATATGAGCAACCTAATTGGAACTGATAGAGAGTTGTTGCCCTCTGAACTCCCAACTCTGCGAGACGTTCTGAAATATGGGCTACTGCTAAGAGAACAAAGTGGTGAGGATGTGAGAAACTACCCAGCAGCCAGTCTTGCAAAGGACATTTACCCTAAAGTGCTTGGAAAGTGGGAACGAGCAAACAGTTCTTTTGTAGCCCCCGTTGTAAATTCACGAGTCACAATCTTAAACAAGATCCAAGAGAGCTGGGAGCAGGCCAAAAACATATCTCTTGGGAGAGGAAAGCTACATGTCAAAGAGGCTTTCATTGCAAAACTTGACAAGCTTTTTGACATCCTCAGTTGCAAGTGTAAAATTGTTCTCTGCTCTGAATTTGGCTGCCTTGCAGATGCTGGTTGCAAAAACGAAACTCACATTAACTGTACATGCCCTAGGGAGATGAAGATCCCTGTGAAGGAACTTGCTTTCATTAAAGGTCAGAGAGACAAGTCTGGTTCTATTGGACCACATCAGATTGGCTTGCCAGATCAACCTGAGCACAACAGACAAGTCAAAAAGCAGAAGCGGCAAGAAGACGAAAGAAGAAGGCTTGTGAATATAAGCAGACAAGTAAGCAGGATGTTTCAATGCCATCAAGTGAAATAATTTTCTCTGATGATGAAAATGAAGAACAAATAGCTGATGCTCAAGATGGAAAGGATGGAAGTTATGAAGTGACATTAGAAATACCAAGCACGTCTTCAACTTCCAATAAAAAGCCAGAGTACAACACATTAGAAATACCTAATGTTGCTATGCATAGCATCAGATATGGTGTTGGCCTGCGTGCCACAGCTGCCATCACCACTGCTGCCTTTATGGATGCTGGCTTGATCACTGAAGAAGACAAGAGACTTGTAGTTGATCACAATAAAGTCAAGAGGGCCCAAGAAAAAGTTATGAGATCCCTGGATCATGAATTTGATGATCTTTGTAAGAAGGGTGAAATTGACTGCATCTTCTTTGACGGCCGTCAAGATACAACTAAAGTTATGCTGAAAGCAGACAATTCAGATCGTCAGTTCCCCAGCATCATCAAAGAAGAGCATTATTCTGTGTGCAGTGAGCCAGGTGGAAGATATCTCTACCACTTCACTCTTGAGAAAGGCTCAACGAGAAAAAAACCTGCTGAAGTTATTGCTGATAATCTTGTAGATTTCATGAAGAAGAAGGGCATTGATAAAAGCCTGCAGGCCATTGGAGGTGATTCTACAAATGTTAACACTGGCTGGGAGGGTGGTTCCATGCATTGGGTAGAGGTCAAGCTTTGCCGTAAGCTGATCTGGTTGGTTTGTGCCCTCCACACTAACGAGGTACCCCTGCGACACTTGATCACAGCACTGGATGGGAAGACCTTGTCTAACAACAAGTGGACAGGTAACATTGGCAAGATGCTAGACACTGCAACCGAACTTGAAATTGATCCTTCATTCACCAAACTCTCAATTGGAGAGCCTCTTACTTCACTGAGTGACAATGTCGTAAAGGATCTCTCTACTGATCAAGCGTACGGGTATAGGATCACACAGGCCATAAGGACAGGAGAACTTCCCACAGATCTGGCCCTTCTTGAAATTGATCCAGTGAGCCATTCAAGGTGGTTGACAACAGCAAACAGGCTTTGTCGCATATGGGTTTCAAAACATGGCCTTAAAGGAAAAACCCTCAACAACTTAAGACTGATAGTGGAATACATTGTTGGTGTGTACTACCCCTATTGGTTCAACATCAAAGTAAAACACTCTTGGGTGGAAGGCCCACGCCACATCTTGTTTCAGCTGCGGCTAGTTAGGCTGCAAAAGAAGGCTGTAGTGGATGCTGTTTTGCCAACCATCAAGCGCTCAGCATGGTATGCATTCAGCGAAATGATAATCCAGACACTCTTGTGCTCAGATGACGGAGAGGAGAGCTGGTGTCCAAAAGATTGTTGACATGAGGGGTGGAGATGATGACACACTTGGAGATCTTTCTGTACGTCCCAGGAAGACACCTTCCATCAACCCCAGTGCTTCTTCCGTGTTGGAGCTGACAGACTGGTCTGACAGGGTATTTGAACCTCCTTTGACATGTAAACTGACTACAGCGGAAGTAAAGAAGTTCTTTGACAAGCCTATGCAAGTTTCACAGTGGCCCTGTCATGCTCAGTCAATAGAGAGGTGTGTGAAACAAGCCACAGAGGCAGCAGGCAGGGTGTATACACATGATAAACGTGAGGGCTATATCAGAGGCCAAGAAGCAAGTCGGCGGCTGATGTCCAAGAACGAATCAAAGCAAGACTTGATGAAACTTGTTGTTTAAATATTTTTTTTTACTGATGTCATTACTTTCTAATGTTGTTTTATGATTACAAGGATATGTTTTATGATTACTAGGATATGTTTTATGCAGAGAAACTAAAATTTTTATAGCATTACCTGACATTTTGAGAAGCTAAAATTAATAAATGTTGTTTTCCGAGAGCAATTTATGTGCTTTTTAATCAAACGTAGATTTACCAAGCTAAGTGTTGAGCAATCACAAAAATAATAGCAGATTTGAATTCTTCACATCCAAAAACATATTTTTAAAACCCCTCAGTGAAGGAATTGGCAAAAATTAATTTTCACCTCCCAAATTGACACACCCTATTGTGACAGGGATAGTTGAGGCAAGGCTCCAGTATTAGAACAAACACAGAGATTTAATGCCAGGTTCAATTATGCATTAAGGTGTATAAAAAATAGTAAGGATCAGTCAAGGAGGGATGCTTTGGCAGGAAAGCTTGCCAGTGAGAATTCTACAGATTTTTGGGGAGAATTAAAGCAATGAACAATAGAGCAATGCCTCTGCCTGCTAACAGGGATTGAGAATATGTAGAACAAGAAGATAGTTTTAATTTGTGCGAATGTACTTATAAGCGGGATCCTTTAATAAAATGCCCTTCCGGTCTCGGGAGAACGGAATCTAACCTCGGTGCGAATTTCTTAATGGTCTCTGGATTGTTTCCTTCTCGCCTTTTTCATTCGTTTCTCGGTTTATAATTTCTGTAATAATAAACAACAATGTAATAATCAATGTAATAATAAATTTATAATTTCTGTAGTAAAATAATAATGCAATAATAAATGTAATAAATGTAATAATAAATGTCATAATTTTGTCAAAAATAATAGAATCTGTATGTATAGAACAAGAAGATAATTTAAATTTGTGCGAAGGTATTTATAAGCGGGACCCTTTGATAAAATGTTCTTCCGGTGTATTCAAGTGAGCACGAAATGTAATAAAATAATAATGTTTGAGGTTACTTAACCTTTGTGACGACAAAAATAATGTGACGGAGACCTACAGCTTTACTTTCGATCCGAACTATCTTAGGAGTGTTACAGCATCTGATCGCAGAGGGTGGTCACCCATTCACCTACTGTCCAGACGAGTGTTGGAAAGACTACTCATTTTTTAAAAATCTGTGATTACGATTACGATTACAGCGGATCGCTGACACGACAATTACGATTACAGCGGATCGCTGACACGACAATTACGATTACAGCGAATCGCTGATATAACGATTACGATTACTTTCTCGATTATGTGGGCTACGTCGTAGCCAATGTCGTAACATCGCTTCCCGTTGATCAGCGAAGTTAAGCGACAGTGGGTCGGACAGTAGTGGGATGGGAGACCGTCCGCTGCGTCCAGGCTATGTAGCAACCTGTGGTTCGGATTCCACGTAAAGCTGTAGGTTCCCTCCGTTATATGACCTTAGATGTTGGGAAGGAGGTTAAAGAAAGCCAATAATTATTATTATTTTCGATTACGTGTGGTGATGGTGAATGAAGCTGATCATAGACTGAACTGTGTCGAAAATTCAATGTAGATCGATCTACACTGAACTCTTTCACGATCATCGTGAAAAAACCCCGAATTGATTTGCCTTAAGGAATGCTTCATTCGTTTATTGATTCGACTTCACATGTCACAACTTCGAGAATAATTCAGCGTTACATTTGATCATCAACAATGCACGGAAGGTGTCAACGCACGAAAAAAATATAAAAATAACCATGTAATCTATTTTTCCTTTGGCTGACAACCATGATTACGATTACGATTACTACTACTGAAATAATATGTAGTCATTAGAAATGTAATCGATTACAACTCTTTCCAACTCTAGTCCAGACCCAAGTTGATCAACGTCTACGACGTAGCATTATCATCATCATCATCATCATCATTATTTACAAAAGATCTTTTTATAAAAGATGGGGGTGCATTTCAATGAAATAGAAAATGCTAGGCTAGGAAGGTTAATCGATGAGAACGTTCGAAAGCTATATAGGTCGAAGCCCTCTTTAAACGTTGTGGGTCCGGGAAAGGCCGGCCCGACGTGAAAAATAGTTTAAAACGCCGATCCGTGGTAAAAAATAATTTAAACGTCTTTTATTGTAACGCGCGTAGTATGAGAAATAAATTGAACGAATTTAAGGCCATAATTTATTCCAGGAACTACGATATAGTTGCTATAACCGAAACGTGGTTAAATACCGTGACTCGGGACTTGTTGGGGGAACTTGATATAGCGGGTTTTAAACTTTTTACTAATGATAGGTTACATAGGATTGGTGGCGGCGTTTTGTTGTACATTCGTGATTCCCTTAGGGCTATCGAGGTTAAGATAGATTTTCCGGCAGCAATTAATGTGATATGCGTTGAAGTTAGGCCGTGTAGTATTAGTTTTAATTTCGTTGTTGTTTATTGACTTCCCGTTCAACTACTCGATACCGATACTAGATTTTACACACTTCTTGGTAACTTTATTAATAATCGGGATAGTATTATTGTCGGAGATTTTAACTGCCCTAACGTTAATTACGAGACTTTTACTAGTAATGATGGGGGTTTGAGACTGATTGAGTTCATGGAAGATAATTTTTTACAACAAATGGTTGCCGAACCAACGTGCGGTGACAATATTTAAGACGTGGTGATGACGAACGATGAAAATATAGTCGAAGGTTTAGAAGTAGGTGAGAGTTTGGGATGTAGTGATCACCAAATTATTACGTTTAAGTTATTGATAGAAAACAGTAAGGATAGTAACGTAATAGAAGTCCTGATTTTCGTAGAGCTAATTTTGATAGTTTTGCGAATAGGAGGAGAGTAGAGAACTGGGATAACTTATTTATGGGTAATGACGCAAATTTTCATTGGGAGGCGTTTAAGGAAAGTTTTATGAATATCGAAAGGGAGCTTATTCCTCGTACGCCCAAGCGCGCTAGAAATCATGATAGGCCCAAGTGGTGGACTAGGGAAACAGGTGAGTTCATAAACGAGCGTAACAGAGCGTATAGACTTAATAAGCGCAATGACACGGCAGCTAACTTTAATAGATATATCGAGCTTAGACGTCAGGTTAAAAGATCTGTTAGGAATGCTAAGCGTAATTTAGAGATACTTATAGCTGCGGATAGTAAACATAATCCCAAAAAGTTTTTTGACTACGTCAATAATCGTAAGCCGATAAAAGATAACATAGGCACTCTAGTGGACGCTAACGGCGCTTTGGCTAGCGACGCTCAGGCGATGGCGGGTATTTTTAACAACTTTTTTGCGACAATTTTTACCGTAAAAGACGTAAATAATGTCCACGACGTGGACGATATCGTTCCATTTAGTAGCGAGACTATTTTGAATGAAACAACTGTTTACGAGGGTGAGTTTGCGCATTATATCGATACGCTAAAAGTTAGCAAGGCTCCAGGCCCTGACGCGCTTTATCCTAGACATATGAAAGATTTGAAAGACGTTATCGTAGGCTCCTTAACAAAAATTTTTAATAAGTCACTGGAAGCGGGGATTATTCCTGAAGACTTCAAATTAGCTAACGTTATGACCATTTTTAAAAAGGCGACCGCACAGTAACTGGCAATTATAGGCCTATTAGCTTAAAGTCAATTATCGGTAAACTTTTGGAATCCGTAGTTAGGGATCGTATCGTCGATCACTTAGAAAGTCACGATTTGATTAATAGTAGTCAGCATGGGTTGCGAAGCCATATATCTTGTTTAACTAATTTGTTAGTTTTAAAATGAAATAGTGCGCGAATACGATTGGCATAGAGCGGCTGACGTTATTTATTTAAACTTTAAAAAAGCGTTCGATACAGTTCCGCACAGAAGATTAATTGCGAAGGTTAAAGGGCACGGTATACGCGGTCAGGTAGCTAATTGGTTAGAGGAATGGCTTCGTGCCAGGAAGCAGAGGGTTGTTGTTAATGGTAGGGAATCGGGGTGGCTGGATATGGGTAGCGGTGTTCCTCAGGGTTCACCTGAAACTAGGAGATTAACGGGGTAGCTTATTGAAGTTTTCAAAATCGTTAATAAAATCGATAACGTAAATTTGGACAAACTGTTCACTTTCGACACTAGCAATACTCGTAATAACAGATTTAAATTACGTGGCAAACGTTTCATTACTAACATCGCCAAATACGATTTTACGTTTAAAGTAAATGATAAATGGAATAATCTTGCGTTCGTCCTCAACTATACCAGGGTTAATATGTTAAAAACCGTTTAGATAGGCATTTTAAAAATATTAACGTTGTTTAAAATAATAAAACAATTAGTAACAGGAGCTCTGGGGGTAGTGGTCGAGGATGAGTCAGTTGACGATTAATGCCAGCTTGTGATATGCCAGCAACAATATTATATATATATATAAAAAAAAAAATTAGACTAACACGAACTTAGATGTAGCTCGTACCGTAAACTAACCCACTTTTTGTTATACTCTTCATACTTTTTTTTCTTTTCTTCTCTCTTTACTTGCATATCTGTAGTTTGCATGGTATGACAGTGTTTGAGTTAAGACTGTGCTTGCATGGTTTGTAAGCGTTTTTATTTTACTTCTTTTCATCTTTCACCCCTTTCCTATTCTCTTCGACTATTTTTCCGACTTGTCGGCAGTAGCCGGCGGATGATGATGGTGAGTCTTTCTTTCTCTTTTTCTGAGTAAATGTTAACTCACAAATGATAGGTTTTGCTACTTACGTAACCCATTATTCTTTTCTTTTAACTCCCTACTCTCCTCTTTCTCTCGGGCTAACCTTAGGGTGGATCATAGGGCCTTTGTTAGCCTTAGCTTCTGTAGATCTGTAGATCATCATGTTTCCCCCTCATCCCCCTCATCCTTTCTTTATTTGCATGTCTGTAGTTTGCAGGGTATGACAGTGTTTCTTTGAGTTAAGACTGTTTGCATCGTTTGTAAGCGTTCTTATTTTACTTCTTTTCATCTTTCTTTCACCCCTTTCTTATTCTTTTCGACTATTTTTCCGACTTGTCGGCAGTGGCCGGCGGATGATGATGGTGAGTCTTTCTCTTTTTCTGAATGAATGTTAACCCACGAATGATGGCTTTTGCTACTTCGTTAACAGCTTATTCTCTTCTTTTAACCCCCTACTCTCTTCTTTCTTTTCGGCTAACCTTAGAGTGGATCATAGGGTCTTTTTTTTACCCTTAGCTTCTGTAGATCTAAAGATCATGATAGCCGTGCCCTCAGGGTTCAGTGTTAGGCCCACTGCTATTCGTAATCTACATTTACGACATAGATGTAGGCTTGACCAGTAACGTGTTAAAATTCGCGGACGATACTAAAATAGGCGGTAAAGTTGTTAACGTGGACGATAAAAATAGGTTCCAAGACGATGTAAATAGGATTATGGAGTGGACGGATAAGTGGCAGATGCAATTTAACGTAGACAAATGTAAAGTTTTGCATATTGGTTCTCGTAACAATAATTACACGTACACGATGGACGATAGACAGTTAGCGATCGTTGATGAGGAAGTAGATTTAGGCGTACGCGTATCTAAGGATTTAAAAGTTAGGAACCAGTGTCTGGAGTCTTGCGCAAAAGCTAATAGGATGTTAGGTTTCATAGCGCGTAATTTCGAATTTAAATCGAAGAATATTATATTGCCCCTTTAAAAGTCCCTAGTCAGGCCTCACTTAGAATATGCCGTTCACTTTTAGTGCCCGTATTTGCATGAGAATAGTGATAGATTAAAAAGGGTTCAGCGACGCGCCACGAAATTAATTCCGTCACTACGCAACAAGTCTTACGAAGATAGAATTAAAGAGTTAGACTTGCATTCACTTGAGACTAGGAGATTAAAGGAGGAGGCTTATTGAAGTTTTCAAAATCATTAATAAAATCGATAACGTAAATTTTGACAAATTGTTCATTTCGATAATAGCAATACTCTTAATAACAGATTTAAATTACGTGGTTGACGTTTCATTACTAACATCGCTAAGAACTTTTTTATGTTTAAAGTAAGTGATAAGTGGAATAATCTTCCAGCGTCCGTCGTGAAATCTACCCGCATTAATTTGTTTAAAAACCGTTTAGATAGGCATTTTAAAAAATATTAACGTCGTTTAAAATAATAAAACAAATAGCAACAGGAGCTCTGGGGGTGATAGTCAAAGTTTGAGTCTGTTGACGATTGATGCCAACTTGTGACATGCCAGCGTGTGATATGCCAGCGTTATATAACTTATATTTATATTACTAAAAAAAAAAATTAGACTAACACGAACTTAGATGTAGCTCGTAGCGTAAACTAACCCACTTTTTGTTATACTCTTCATGCTTCTTTTTTTTAACTTGCATGTCTGTAGTTTGCATGGTATGACAGTTTTTTTGAGTTAAGACTGTTTGCATGGATTGTAAGCGTTCTTTTTCACTTCTCCTCTTTCACCCCTTTCCTATTCTCTTCGACTATTTTTCCGACTTGTCGGCAGTGGCCGGCGGATGATCTACAGATCTACAGAAGCTAAGGCTAACAAAGACCTTAAGATCCACTCTAAGGTGAGCCGGATCGAGTAAAGATAAGCACCCCTAGCCTTCTTTAATTAGCCTTATAAGGCTAACTAACAAAACCATCACGACCTAACCTAACCAATCGTCAAGGGCGTACAGTTGACTTAACGATTGGTTAGGTTAGGTCGTGATATTTTCGTTAGTTAGCCTTATAAGGCTAATTAAAGAAGGCTGGGGGTGCTTATCTTTACTTGATCCGGTGAGCCGAGAGAAAGGAAAGAGCAGGGGTTTAAAGAAGAGAATAAGGGATTAAGTAAGTAGCAAAACCTATCACTCGTGGGTTAACATTCTTTCAGAAAAAGAGAAAGAAAGATCACCATCATCATCCGCCACTGCTGACAAATCGGAAAAATAGTCGAAGAGAAGAGGAAAAGGGTGAAAGATGAAAAGAAGTAAAATAAGAAGGCTTACAAACCATGCAAACACCATGATGATGGTGGGTCTTTCTCTCTCTTTTTCTGAATGAATGTTAACCCACAAATGATAGGTTTTGCTACTTAATCTCTTATTCTCTCCTTTTAACTCCATATTCTCTTCTTTTAACCCCCTACTTTCTTCTTTCTCTCGGGCTAGCCTTAGAGTGGATCTTAGGGGCTTTGTTAGCCTTAACTTCTGTAGATCTGTAGATCATCATCATCATCATTATCATCATCATCGTCATCGTCATCATATGTCTTGTTTCCTTTGTAACCACTCGACCGATACAGTGTCCACTTTAATGATTTTATGCTACTTTACGGCAGACAATTTTTAAATCTCATGTAAAACTTATATACAGTATATATATATATATATATATATATATATATATATATATATATATATACACGGTGAACCAAAAGTAGGTGGACAGTAGGTTGAATACGGTTTGTGTTATATTATTATAACTATGGTGTTCATTATAACTATGGTGTTTGTGTTATATTATATTAAATATTATAACTAAATTTATTTAAATTTTATTTTGTATTATAGTATACAAAAAAATTAAATATGTATTCTCAAAATAAACGTTATCATTTACTGTCCACCTACATTTGGTTCACCCTATATATATATATATATACATATACACACACTATATATTAAGGTAGGTTGATTTTCCGCATTTTTTTAGATATCGACTTTGGACTAGTCGAGATAGTCAGGGCTTAATATGATAATAACTGACAAAAAATTTCAGATCCCTAGCTTTAACCGTTTTTTGAGGAAACCGTTTCAAATATTGTAAAAAAATCGTACCGAAAAATACCGCATTTTCGCAATTTTCGGCCGAAAAAATCATGCTATTTTCAAAAAAAATCCTGTAAAAAGTTACAATTTTATTGACAAAAGTAAAAAAAACATGTACAGAGTCAAATAGACATTTAGATCCCAAGATGATCATAATTTTCACTGTAAGAGCCCTTAGAAGCAAAGGAAGGCCTCATCTGGCGGCTTAGGGCTTTGGCCAGAATGTGTTTGTGCCTTGATTCGAGTCCATAAACAGTATGGGAAGCTTCAGATGTCAGCTTCACGGCCCTTTCAACACTCTGAGAATGTGAAGGCAGATCAGGCAGCTCCAGCTTGGTGCCATTCAGCAATGCTTCTTGAAGCTCCTGGTCAGAAAAGTCTTCTGTGAGAGCAGGTTCACAGATGCCACTTTGAGAAAGGTTGATTAGTTCTGACCAGTGGGTAGCTTCAATGTTGATGGCTGTGATCTTCTTCAGCCTCTTCTTGGCTGGCTTCCCACTTCTGAAAGAATAATAAATAATTAATTTATTTTTTATTCCAGTTTAAGATTTAATCCCCATTAGTCTCAGAATTGCTGATTTAATTTAACTTAAAAAGATTATTTCCGTTATCAGAGGGGAGGGGCGGAAATTGGGATAAGAAAATGTGAAAAAAAATTCGATTATGGGGATTTATAGAACTCGGGCCTTTTTTTTATTAAATAAATCCCCATAATCAAATTTTTTTTCACATTTTTTTAAATTAATAAATGCTTACCTGATGGACAGAATTTTCTTGAGAGCAGCTTCTCTCACTTCCAAGTCATCAGACTTTATCATGGAGTACAGCACATTCTCGGGCAGCAAGGCAAAAGCATTGTACTTCAGGTTCTTGAAAGCAACACCCTGGATTTCTTAAGACTGCTGCTTGATCCTCTGGATCATGTTGAAGATGTACAGCTGCTGATTATGGAACTTGCTGTCCCTTTTGATCTCAAACCAACTGACTGCATACACTTCCACAATGAACTTGATGGCCTGGTAAAGCTTATCCTGTAGTTCTGGAGGGTAAGCACCTCTGGTCCACAGACACATCAATCTAATTGCCAAAGTCAACCATCTTGCATGGTTTAATGGTCCAATTTTCCAGGCAGCAAATCTTGGGTTGACTTTGCCCCTGGAAATTCCAAGCACATACTCCAAAAGAAGCCTCTGGTCGCTACTGAGATCATTCAGTGTCTCCTCAGCAAATTCCATGTCATCCAGGGGGCCACTGAGTTTGGTGAATTCCACTTGTGCCAGATCTTGGTAGTCAATTTCACAGTTTTCCCAGCGGACCAGTGAAAGCAGTGGGACTTTTGGTACTGCCATCAAGATGCTTGAAAACAGCTCTGAAAGGAAGCTCATTCTGATGGAGTGAACAGCCAATGGTGTGCAATTTCCGCTCAATTTTATTTTCCAGAGCTGTTACAAGACCTCCCTCCCAGCCAGTGTTTGTATTTGTGTTGTCAAGGAGGACAGCTTTCAGAGTATGAACACTGTTAAACTCCTCCAAGACACTAGCAACTTCTTCACCAAGAAGAACTCCAGTCGCACCTTTAATTGGGATGACTCTGTGAATAAGATATGTTCCACTTTCAGTTCCCGGCTCCTTTGTGAAAGTCAGATGGTGCTCTTGTCCCTTTCCTTTCTTCAGCTTAGTCTCCCCATTTTCATCCTTAACTTCTCTGTACAGCAAAGTGTCCTTGTCAACTTTCCCATCAACCCCAATACAGACTAACTTTTCTAGACCCTCACTGTGCTTTTCATCGCTTTTCACTTTCATTCTAGCTTTTTCCCTGTCCATTTTCGATTTATCAACTATTATCTGTTTCACATCAAGGCCAGGCTTAAGCAGGTCCATAGCTTGTAAGTCCAGGAGGAAGGCATTAGCAAGACTTGTCCCAAGATTGGAAGAAACATCACCCCTGATCAGTTCCATGGCATATCTGGGGGTTTTCAAAAAGCTGTAACCTCCACTTGGCTGCCTCCTTGGCTTGAACTCTTCAGCTTCACCACCAGATGGCTGAAATGAAAATAAAAAATAAATTAGTAAAGCGAAAATGGGGGAAAATAGGGGAAAAGTAGGGAAAAATATCGATAAAAATCGACGAAAATGGGCGGAAATAGGAATAAATTACTTAAACGAAAATGGGGGGAAAAGTGGGAAAATAGGGGGGAAAATGGGTAAAAATTAAGGTAAAAAGTCGGCGAAAAGAAGAATAAATTACTAAAGCGAAAATGGGGGAAAAAAGGGGGGAATAGGGACAAAAAGTAGGGGTAAATTTGGGTAAAAATGGGATAAGATACAAGAAAAAAAAAATATTACCTCTCCTGATTCTCCTGAGCTGGATTCAAAAGAAATATCTTGTGAGGGTGTGGAGGCAAAAGTGGCCAAATCCATTTCCTGCCGCTGTTGAATCTGGCTGGCTCTGTAATCTTTCTGCTTCAGCTGCAGCCCTCTGGTCTCTCTTCACAGCAGCTTTATCCACAGATCCCAGCTGGAAAGAGCCTTTGGGTCCTATTTTGGCCCTCTGATCTCTCAAGTATTCTCTCTCCTCTACTGGAACCTGAAATATTAAAGTATATTAAATAGCAGATCTAAAATAAGAGATAAAAGCCTGAAAAAAAATTGATTATTAATTTCTATTACCAAGGGGGGGGGGAAGGAAGATTACAGGAGGAAAATGTGGATATTTTTCAATTACAAGCATTGAATTTCCTTCCATTTAAAAGGCACCTAATCGCACTAAGTCAGGCCAGTTAAAAGTTTAAAAAATAATAGCATTTCCTTCTTACTGGGAGGACAAGTGCAGATTATGTGCTGTGTTTGACAATTTTCTTTCTTGCACTTCACAGCATTGTCATCAAAGGGACGAACAGGTAGCTTACAGGTGCAAGCATAAATGTCAAAAAGTTTATCCAGCTTTTTCTCCAGATTCTGCTCCTGGACTGTAGAAAGAGATTTCCTATTTATCTCTTTTGCTTTCTTGAAGCACACTTTATGTACCAATTTCACTACATAATATTCCTCATATAGGGGCAGCCGCGGGTTCACTGCCTGCCAGATCTCAATCACATCCTTTGCTATCATTTTAGCAATATCATAGTCTTTCAAGTCCGGGTGGCTGTTTTGGAGGAAATAACTGTACTGAATAACTTGGCGGAGGGTAGGAGGCTCTGTTTTATCCAAAGGGGAAGTCTGGCCACTGAATTTTTTGGCACTATCACTTCGAGTTAACACTGCAGACTTCCGTTTTTTACCCATTTTTATGAAGTATCTGAAAATAAACACAATTAAATGAACGCATCATAAAATAACTTAATTTAATACACATTTTATAGGTAAATATCATTAAAAAATACAAAATAATACACTAATAAGCATCTATAATGCATTTACGATAAGTTTCAAGCATCGTTTTGTTAAAAAAGCCGAATTTTAATTGATTATTTTAATGAAATAAGGTCCGATATTTTGTTTGTTTACATTGCGCGAATGCCGCGCGCGCGATTTTAGCGTAAAATTCGCCAATTTTACAACTTAAAAATAATTAACAATCCTCAAAAAATACAATCATTTTCACAAATATGAGTTGGTGCAACGTTTTTTATACAGGGTGTACATAAAGTCAGGATCTATTTTTGTGAAGCACTTGGAAATTATATGGAATTCAATCATAAAATGATAAAGTGGTAACATTTATTAAATAATTAAGAGTAGGATTCGACGTGACGCCCATCAGTATCCCTGCACAGCTCAAATCGTTCCGCAGCATTTCTAAACACATTCTGGAGCATTTGCGGGGTTATGTTATCTGCAGCAGTTCGTATACGTAAGTTTTCAAGACTCGTAATCTTCGTCTGATAGACGTGCGATTCGATAAAGCCCCATGCAAAGAAATCTAAAGGGGTTAAATCTGGTGATCTCGCTGGCCAAGGTCTGTTGCTTCCGCGTCCGATCCAGCGATTTGGAAAACGTCCATTTAGATAATCCTGAACAATTTTGGCATAGTGACAAGGAGCACCATCATGTTGATAGACGACGGGGATAGGATTGTTAGTACCGTCGTCTATTAACATGATGGTGCTCCTTGTCCTTGGAAATTTGAGAATGTGTCCGAAGTCCAGCGGCAATGGATCCGGGAATTTGGTACAAAGCCACCGACACGTCTCGCCATTACAAGCATCCGTGACAAGTTTGAGGCAGAGGGATCTGCTCAAGATATGCACAAGCGAAGATCTGGACGACGCAAATCAAGTGCGAGTGATGAAAACTCCGTTTTAGTGTTGCAAAAATTTAATCAATCACCACAGAAATCAGTTAGGCAATGCGCCCGTGAGACCGGAATCAGCAAATCAGGTGTTCACCGGATTTTAAAGTCGACAAAATGGAAAAGCTACATTCCAAGTCTGTTACATGCCATGACTGAAGATGACCCTGATCGCAGACTCGAATTTTGTGAATGGTTTCAGTCAATGGAAGCCGAAGACGTACAGTTTGCCAACAAAATCGTGTGGTCTGATGAAGCTACCTTCAAGCTGAATGGCACAGTAAATCGACACAACTGCAGGTACTGGTCACTTGATAATCCACACGTTTATGTGGATAAACATGTTAATTTACCAGGATTAACAGCATGGTGTGGTTTATCATCCAGGGGTTTGGTTGGACCATTTTTCTTTAATGGGACAGTTACCGGTGCCGCATATCTCGACATGCTGCGGACAGAAATTATACCTGCAGTTCAGAAGTTGTTTGGAAACGACGACTTTTACTTTCAACAAGATGGAGCACCCCCCTCATTGTCATTGTGATGTCAGAAGGTACCTCGATGAAACGTTGCCTAACCGTTGGATAGGACGAAGAGGAAGCGTTGAGTATCCTCAACCATTTGTTGTTACCTTAAGGATGCAATTAGGGAAAAGTACGGGGCCATCACAGCATCCACATTAGTCCATGTCTGCGAATCAGTTAGTCGACGCATTCAAAAGTGCATTCATGCCGCCGGAGAACATTTTGAGCACTTGGCGTAGTTAATTCAATTTTATATGCAAACAACTCGCTATAACATTTTGATCACTTAGATTACTAATTTACCTTTCATTGGCAATTGCTATAACAATATATTGTTTGGTTTTTTTTTAAATTATAAAATATATGATGCTATAAAGAGTATATATTTTTTTTTGGGACACCCTGTATATATAAGTTACGTTTACTCTCATTCGATGCTATCTGTTGTATCACTTTCTTCCTCCTCAAAAATAACTCCTATTTTGTTGTAGATTTTTTTGGGGGAGGTGGGGTTAATTTAGATTAGGTTACACTAGATTAGGTTAACCTAGCCTAACCTAAACTAAGACAAAAAATAGAGTGTGTAAAATCCTGAAGTAGCATGAAATAGTAGTAATTTGATTTAGAGTGTTTTAATTCAGATCTTAACGCGAGTGAAATTGGAAAAGATAATTCATTGTATACGGTATAGCAGGGGTCACCAACCTTTTTTTTGTTCACCGCCCACTTTTACGATTTTTTGAAAATTAAAAAAGCTTATCGCCCACCTTCGATCAAAAAGAATAAATCAACATAATCGATCAAATAAATAATGAAATAAATGTTTAATTACCTTTAATTTGAACCCACTAGTGGGCGCTACCGCCCAGGTTGGTGACCCCTGCGGTATAGAAACGTATTCTCTTAACTTTTCAGTGGGCATCCCCCGCCTAACTAAATGCAAGCGTAAGTGATTAAAATTTTTTAAAAATAATAGACATCATCTGTGAGAGCTAATGTATTTTTATTTCAATGACCACCGACGAAAACGTAGGAGGAATTTGATCATTTAGAATACCTATATGGAAGAGCATGATTGTATAAGCTTGCGTGGTTTTTGTATGAAACAAAAATGCTTCCACCAGGATATCCCGTTGAAGCGTGATAATAGCGCTCGCGACTCCTATTCAGGATATCCCGGATTTGAATCCTGGTGAGGATATTTGTTTCATATACAGGGTGATTCATAAATTTGTTTCATAAGTCGCAGGGTGTATTCTTGAGATAAAAGTAAAGAAAAAAGACCAAGATTTTATGCAAAGATTTTGCAAGATTTTACGCAAATACGCAGTGTGATACATTTGCTTCATTAAAGTAAATGTTCGAAATTCGTTCCTTCTTCTTGAATGCATGCCTCACTACAACGAAAAATAGGATAGAGGAGAGGTAGTTAAAGGGGGAAAATGAGTATCAACAAGTGAGGGAATGGTGGTTAGCGGTAGTTTAAGAGAGGGGGCAGTGGGTGGTGAGGTGAGGCGGGCTGGTCGGTTTAAGCCGGCGAATACTTCCGCCTCAATTTCGAACATTTATTTTAATGAAGCAAATGTATCACACTGTGTATTTGCATTAAATGTAAAAAATCTTTAGGAGTTTCATTTTTCTGTCGCGTGCTATACCTCGAAACCTACGGGTTTCTCGATCTATGTTTATACAATCTTTTTTCTTTATTTTTGTCTCAAGGATACATCCTGCGATTTATGAAACACATTTATGAATCATCCTGTGTATATATAATATATATATATATATATATATATATATATATAATTTTTAAAGGCGCTGCAAAGATTTAATAAGAATCAGCCCGGATTCCGATCAGAAAGATCGTGCATGCTTATCACAACTAATAGATTATAACAATATACAGTAATTGATGCACTTGAAAACAATGAGAACTATGATGTAATAATATGCATGGATTTTGCTAAAATATTCGACAAATGTGATCATGGTATGAGAGCACATAAAATGACACGTATAGGAATAAGGGACAAAGTGGAAAAATGGATTTATAACTTTCTCAGAAAACAATATTGTAAAATTCGAAAGTACAGTATATCATTATCAGAATCGAAAGTACGCAGCTCAGGACCACAAGGAACAGTATTAACCGCACTCCTATTCATTATCATGCTAGCAGACACGACAACTAAGTAACCATTAAATCTACAGTAACCTCCATTTGCTTTCGATACAAAAATCAGCCAAAGAATTAGAAACGCAGATGATGTGAAATCCTTGCAGAGAGAGACAAACAGAATACACAGATGGTCAGAAGGAAACAACATAAAATTTAACACCGTAAAACTTCATCTCTTAAGACACGGAAAAAATGAGAAGCTGAAACAAACAGAATATTATGCCCCAGACAGGCGGAAAATCCAAAGAAACACGAAAGCAAAAGATTTAGAAGTTATAATGACCGACGATGCGAAATTTGAGACGGACGGAACATCCTCTAAATTGCAAGGTGTGTGTGTGTGTGTGTGTGTGTGTGTGTATATGTGTGTGTGTGTGTGTGTGTGTGTGTGTGTTTATATGCAAGGTACAGGGTAACGGGTAGACTGGTGATAGACCGGTGATAGTGTGACAATTTCCCATGTTTGTACTTCACTGTCATATAATAAAAACTTGCATTACTTTGTTCAACAGTGATTTATTAAAAAAAATAAATGCGTCAAATATAAATGGCCTACCCTGTATTTCAGTGGATTTGAGTTTACCGTTCTGAAATAAATGGAAAAACAAATAATGACAACAGAACATACGTTTGATTACTTTTATACCTCAATTTTGTGGTTAAATTGAATGAAGTTTCATTTTAATTTTCATTTTGGCTCCGTAAAACATTTAATTTACTTTGTAAAGACGAACAATTATTTGCAGTATAAACATGATGTGACTATTCACTTAACAGTTTGAAAGCAGAAAAGAAGAACGAACTCTTTCCTTGAAATAATAAAAAAATGTTAAATATTTTATTATAATTTTAAATTAAGTCTTGTTTAAGAAACCTGCTTTTCACTTCGTTATAGCATATAAAAATTTGGTGTGTGTGTGTGTGTATGTGCGTGTGCGTGTGTTTGTTGTGCGTAGGTGGGTGCGTAGACAACTAGGCATAAGTGAGGTCAAGTGTGTGAAAGTTTGCAGATTTAGTGGGGTAATTTTTTTTAAACATTAAAACAATAAAAAATTTATATAAAAATCTAGAAACATCTTGATTGTCCGAAAATGGACATGTTGGTCCTGATTAGGTTAGGGTAGGCTAAATTAGCTAGTACCTCACGATATGATGACTTATAGTGGGCCGGCCAAAAATTGAAAAGTCCTCTTGAAAAAACTTAACGGCGTTTTTTGTTAATAGCAGGCACCCACCTTAGATAAGTAGTATTGAGGATGCCAAACAAGATGTGGGTGGATGCCACTCTCAGTTTTGGGTTTGAAGGTCCCATACAAGGTTACAAAAGTCAAATTCTGAAAAATTCCGAATTTTTGCATTTCAGTGGTGGCTCTATGTAACAACGTGTTTAAAGGTGTATCATTAGCACATAAAGCATATTTTTGTGATTTTAGGGATAATAATTGAATGTAACTATGACACTGGATGTCTTTATTTCCATTAAAACTACATTTAGCATGCTGGGTGAGGTGCGCATGTGCCTACTACTACCAAGTGAGGATTGTTGCTTCTTCTGCCAAATCAGCGCTGGTGACCCGCGCACAGCATCAGCAGAAGGAAAAGCAAGAACTATGACTGTGGGCGATGAGAGAAAGAACCTGGGAGATGCCTACTATCTTGATGTTTTACAAAGACTGGAAAGTCATTCCAAGGATGATTTCAATGCATTGGAACTCAAGTGGCATAAATCATGCTGCTCTTTATTCACCTCTGAAGGCAAACTCAAAAGCCTGCGAAGTCAGCAGCAGACCATGGGTGCATCGGCGACCACAAAAAGTGCAGGCTCTCAGGCTTTTCCCCCACAGCGTAGACGTTCAACACCAGTGATTAACTGGACCCTCTGCATGTTTTGCCAAAAGAAGACCACAAAGAAACTGCACAGGGTGGAGACAATGGAGAAGTCAGATGACTTGATCCAGCGTACCAAACATGACCTGTCATGAGCATACCGTTGTCAGCGGTGAGTGATGTGATTGCAGTTGAAGGCTGCTATCATCTGGCATGTTTGGTGACATTTGAGAGACGTATTAGAAAACAAGCGGTGTCAGAGGAGCAGCAAGGGCCTGAAAATGAGTGCATGACGAAGCTGTACAAAGACTTGACAGCAAAGACTTGATGGCCATGCACTCATCCAAGCTCTTGGCAAGCCTGGTGGCTGTCGGACATTCGGCGACTATGCTGAAGTATTCTTCAAGGCCGTGACGAATTATTTCAATGAACACACAACAAGAGTTGATGTCATCTTTGATCGGTACGCAGGAGAAGGATCGATCAAAGCAGTTACCAGGACAAAGCGTGCAAGCAAGACGAAACCGATTCGGAAAGTCATTGATGGCCCACAAGTTCCACTGCCTGAAGTGTGGAAAAACTTCATGGCCCTGGATACAAACAAGGCTGACCTAGCCTTGTTTCTGTCTAACGTCATCACTGAGAAGGGCAGAGATCTTCACGAAAGATGTCAGCTGGTGACAGGGGGTGGCTTCTCTGAAGCCACTGAAGTACGGTCAACCAGGCGACATGACGTTCCACTGCATAGCAACCATGAAGAGGCGGACACCAGGCTCATCCTTCACTCATGTGATGCAGCGTCCCAGGGCTATGAACGAATACTGGTAGTGTGCAGAGATACTGACGTAATGGTGCTGCTGATTCACTTCGTTTGCACCAAAGTCGCTGAAATGTGGATGCTGTGCTGAACGGCCAAGAACCGAAAATGCTACCCCGTGCACGATGTATTCAAGAGTTTGTCGCCCCTAGTCAGGGACAACCTGGTCATCTTCCACGCTTTGACCGGGTGTGACACAGTCTCGTCCTTCAGTGGTCGTGGAAAAAAGAAGTGTTGGAAGGTGTTCAGTGACCACCCACTCCTGCTGCACGCCATTGGTCGAGATGGGGATATCGCAGATGTTGAGAAGTTTGTGTCATTTGTATGGCACTCCGGAACAACACACAGTTGATGACGCCAGAGTTCACTTTTTTGGGAGGGCCAAGAAGACTCTGGAAATGCTTCCACCGACAAAGGATGCCCTGGAGCTCCACGCCAAGCGGGCAAACTATCAGGCGAAAATATGGCTCCAGGCTGACAAAAAGCACGTAAATGTTGAAGATCCAGTGGACACTTCCGCCTGGAAGTTGGAAGATGGGAACCTCCTACCAGTGTGGACACAACTTCCTCCAATCCCTGAAGCTTGCCTGGAACTTGTTGCTTGTGGTTGCAAGAAAAAGTGCAAGACAACTAGATGCAACTGCTTCAGGAAAAAGATGAAGTGTACGACAGCTTGTGGTTGTGACGACAGCGGTTGCTGTAACCCAGCTGGACAGTAGATCTATGTCTCTCTTCCGGGCTGAAATCGAGAGAAGCTGGAATGTGCTGTAAGAAACTAATAACTGTTCTTAAGTGATTGCAATCCACACAATTGTGACTGTCAGTGCAGCATTTCGGTGCTGTTCATCAAGAAACGTGAACTTGTAGATGTTACTAGTGTGTAAACTGTATAGTTATGGGGCTATATTTACTTCTTTGTGATTTAGTTGTGATAATTCTGTTACTGCGAGTACTTAATTCATGCCATCAAACTTATTAGGCACTAATCATGTTAAAATAAATTGTTTTGACAAACAGACTTGCTCAATGTTTTTTTTCGCCAATTAAAATAAAAAATCACAAATTTTTAGCACAATTTCGGTCGTGATTAACTTGAATTTGACCTTGAGTTGGTAGTTCGGATGGAATAAGCGTGTCATCATACTTCTTTATCACTAAGTGTAGCAAAATGAAACATTTGGTCAAAACAATTGGCTCAGGATATTTTTTTAAAATTAAAATTAGAAAATATAATTTTTTTGCACAGTTTGACCTCGAAAATGACATTCGAAGCCAAATGCGAGAGTGGCGTCCACCTGCATTTTATTCCTCACCGACAGGTACATTGATTTAGCATGAGTGCCAGCTATTAACAAAAAACGCCGTTCAAAGTCGATTTTTTAATTTTGGCCGGCCCACTATTGAGAGAAAATACCGTTCGAGCCCTCAATTGCATCCGAATCCCTTATCACCTCCTTCTCGGTTCGATAGCACTAAGGTTAAGTTAGGTTAAGTTACGTTTGCTTAATTTGTTTTTAAATTAGTTTCTTTTATGGATAAAAATCAAACCAAATGCTATGAAAAAGAAAAACTATGGTATTTGTCATTTACCATTACTTATTCGGACTATAGTGGATTTAATTTTCCCAGAAGAGTTCCTTGTTTCATGCACGGTCTGTGTTTAACATATAAGTTTCTCAGGGGACCATTCTGAGTTTGTGTATATTAAACGGACGTGTTATGTGCCTTGAAAAGTGGACGCTCAATGTCCCGGTTGAGGTTTAAGTTTTTTTTTTTTAGCTAAAAATACAATAGTTACCCCTTTTTCTTTGATGTATTCAATCCGACGTGAATGCAACGAGTCTTTTGCTTATATTGAGGTTCTAAATGTAGCAGGGCTAGGCTGCTTTAAACCCTAGATCCATGTCCCAAATCTGGATCCTGTCTGCTTTGCAGATAGCTGGTGAGGGAAGCTATATTTATGGGACCTCTTTGCGAGAGATCCGTTGCCCACGTCGGGCTTGCATCATGAAAAAGAAAAACTATGGTATTTGTCATTTACCATTACTTATTCGGACTATAGTGGATTTAATTTTCCAGAAGAGTTCCTTGTTCCATGCACGGTCTGTGTTTAACATATAAGTTTCTCAGGGGACCATTCTGTATATATATATATATATGTGTGTGTGTGTGTGTGTGTGTGTGTGTGTGTGTGTGTGTGTGTGTGTGTGTGTGTGTTTTTACAGAAGCGCTGAAAAGTATTCCTGCAGAGAAATATTTCAGTTATATTCGTCCTTATCTTTCGTACCATGCAAAGGATAGTTAAGTAAAGTTTACCGTTCATTTCGAAAAATTTAACAAATAAAAAAAATTAGTTCAACTCTAAAATGTAAAGCAAAATATCAAAGAATTTGAGAAAAATAAAAAAAAATTAAAATGCAAAAGTTTTCGTACATTTATTTAAAATTATTTAGCACTTTGTGTGTCTACCTTAGGCTTGAAGACTTTAAAAATTTTATCAGTAGTTGGCTGTTTACTGATTAGAGACTGTTGGCAATTATGAATTCAAGAATTTTCTCTTTGAATCTTCATGGAATACGGATGACTGTACAAGAGTAAGCAATGGGTTGTCGTGGTAAAGAGCTGTCAACCGAGCTCTTAAGATCTGTTGACAGCTCTTTGCACACGAGCCTCGAAGGAGTTATAGAAAGATAGGAGACCTTTGAATTTCATTTATGACGGTTGCTGCAGTTTTAAAGAAATGGAAAGGCTTTGGAACAATCAAAACTCTACAAAGGTGTGGACGACCTTGCAAGATTTCAGAACATACAGCTAAATGGATTGGAAGAATGGCTGCTGCGAATCCACAAGTAACTGCAGGTGATATTTGTCAAACATTAAGACTGTCTAAGATCGAAGTCCATCCCTCTTCTGTACGTCGTGCATTGAGAAAGAACGGACTGCATAGAAGAGTTGCACGAAGAAAAACCTCTGCTACGAAAAGCGCACAAAGAAACTCGTTTAAAGTACTCCTAGGATTATGGAAACGATGGATTTGCATTCTGGAAGAAAGTTCTTTGGTCAGACGAGACCAAAATTGAATTATTCGGGAATAACTAGCAACAGTATGTTTGGCGGAAATCAAATACTGCATTCAAGGAAAAAACATCCTTCATACGGTTAAAAATGATGATGGTAGTTTGCTTCTTTGGGGATTCTTTCACGTTTCTGGTCCAAAAAAGTTTGTCGTCATCACTGGAATCTTGAATTGGAAGAGATATTAGGAAATTTTAGAAGAAAATGTATTGCCTTCGGTTCAGGAGTTGGGAATTTCGCATTTGGGTACTGCAACAACATAATGATCCAAAACAAAATAAGAGCACCATGAAATGGCTTCAACAAAAGAATTTCAAGTTTCTCGAGTGATCTGGCCAAAGCCCAGACCTTAATTTAATCGAGAATTTATGGTTTGATTTGAAAAGGCTGTCCGCACGAGAAACCTTTCGAATTTGAATGAATTGTAACAATTTTCTTCCGAAGAATGGGTTTAAAATTCCTACTGATGGATGTCGTAAACTTGTAGAAAAATACTCAAAATGAATCATTGAAGTCATTTAAGCAAAAGGTGGACACAAAGTACAAAATAACTTTGTAAGTAAATGTACGAAAACTATTTTAACTTTTATTTACTCAAGTTGTTTGATGTTTTACATTATAATGGAGTTAAACTAATGTTTGTTAAATTTTTCCGAACGAACGCAAAACGTTTCATAACTATCTTATGCATGGTATGAAAGATGAGGATGAATATACAGAAATATTCCTCTGTACGAATACTTATGAACGCCACTGTAAGTGTAAGCATGAAGAGTTTGACTTTTTCTTCACTCTTTATCCTTTTTGAGCTATCCTGGAGTGGTCCATGGGATCTTTGTTGGCCCGATACTTCGATAATTAATTAGAGGTGTAATATTTTGAAAAAATCCAAACCATATGTTTGAGGTTTTCGTAACGATACCAAGCTGTTGATATACGATCAATACAAATATACTGCTATGTTAGTTTATACGACGGTACTATCTACCGTATGATTTCTCTGTGTGTATAGTACAATTGTAAAGCTAATTTTTTCTATTCTCCTCTCTCCTATAAAATTTCCTTGGTTACTTTTCCAGGATCAAGGTACTTTCTTCACCCTTTTGCCGCACCCGCCTATGTCGGGGAGGGAGAGGAGGGAGGGAGAGAAACTAATCCTTTTCTGTCCAACATTTTACTCCTGCTAGAGTAATTTAAAAAAACACCAGTTTTAATAACAGGAATCTCTACGAGTGGACTGAAAAGTCTTTGAGGGTTCCTCTTGTCCTGGTCATCCTTGTGACTCCACTGTCGGCGGAATTCTTAAGTTGGTGGGTGGAAGGCAGCTAGAGGTGCCATCGGATCAATGCTTCATTATCTAAGTAATTCCTTTGCGAAGGATCCAATATATTTTACTTATAACACACTACGTTTGTGTGTTCGGTGTGCTTTTGCTGCGGAAGGCGCAGCAGACATTCTAGTACAGTATATATGAAAATGAAAATGAAAAGGCTTATTGGCAGACTATAGTCCATATGTCAAACATTATTAATACAATGACAGTTCACATACTAAGGATAAATATATACAGTTGATTAGAAATAATACAGTAATGTCAGAATTAAGTGGAACTACAGAAAGACGTTTTTGTACCAAGAATTCCTTAGCTTAGAGCAGAGCTTTCCAAACTTTTCACGTTGGCGACACAGTATTTAGGAATACAAATTTTCACGACACATTAATTAATTTTTGTTATCAAATATCAAAAATCAGATAATTTTTCAGTAGGTGGTTTATCTTGTAGCCGATTTTGTCGATAGAAAAATCAAAATTTTCAAAATACAAAAAACACTAATGTGTCGCGACACAGTTTGGAAAGCTCTGGCTTAGAGGATAAACAGCAGGACTCGTGGATAGCTTGGATAATCGGGTTGGTTGATTTTTTGTATTGAGCATGTCTTGTTACCTCCGGGAAGCTCGGGACATTGCTGGTAGCAAACATTTGCGAAGCTGAGCATCTCGGAGGTAATTTATGTAAGAGTCTAAAAGACCCGTTTTACAGCAAATTTAGGGTTCTGCCAGAACCTTTTTTATAATTCACCCAGAGTTGAGTTGCTGTCCGTATATATTACTGCAGAAAGTACGAAAGAGAGTGTCTTTCGCTTCACTTGGACAGAACCGAAAGTTCCTTGTAGTCATATTCGCTTCAGCACAAAGGCTTCGAGATTGTTTTCTTATATCCAAGTCATCACTCAAGGAGCTGGTAATAGTTTGACCCAAATACTTAAACTCTTGTACTTCCTCAATTACTTCACCGTTCATTTTAAACCTAATATCAGCTGGCTGATTACAGCGTTTAGGATGAAACTGCATAACCTTAGTTTTTGTAACATTAAAAAGAATATCATGTTTCTGCGAATACACTTCGTAAACTTTTAGTAGCCGATCCATACCTTTAACAGAGGGGCTTATTAAGACCATTCATCGGCATAAACTAGTTATTTATCCTTGTGTTATCTATACAACATCCCACTGTTGCCTCATTAAGTGAAGCAATTAATCCGTCACTATACACATTAACCAGCATAGGGAAGAGCAAGAGCAAGGAGCCTTGTCTCACCACGCAAGAGGGCCAAAACATTCGAATAGTACATTACCCCACCTAATGGAAAAGATTGGTGGGAATACCAAAATTTCAATAAATTTAATATGTACATGGGAACCTTCCTGTCTTCTAGTTTTTTAAATAAAATATTGTGGTTCACTCTATCATATGCCTTACTTATATCTAGGAAACAGCTATAAATAGTTGAATTACTGTCAATGTATTTAGATATTGTTTCTTTAAGTATGATACATAGATACACAGGACAGTTGAGTGAGACCTTTTAAAACCAAACTGATTAGATGTCCATAGGTAATCAATTAATCTGAGTAAAATAGTTTTCTAGTAGACAGAATGTCTCCATTCTTATTTTGACCAGGGGCAAGATATATACCCTCAAGAACTCAGAAGAGATATAGCTATGAGCAAGCATGGCTGATAGAGCAATGATATATGCAGACATACTACGTCATTGGCATATTTTAAGTGCTCTTTCGATAGGTCATCTACCCCTGACGCAGAACCAGTCTTTAACACTTTAATTATCCTCTTTACTTCAGGAACTAATATCAAAGTATTTTCCCTTGTCCCTCCCACAGGCATTTCGCTGCAATCTATCTCAAGTTTACCCCTACTTAAACTGTTAAGAATGTTAGAGTAGTGGTTTTTCCACAGCTTTGCAATTTCATCTTCCCCCGACATCCCGTCGATTGTCGGAGGGAGGACACTTTTGACACCCGTTTAGTTCTTAACAAATGTCCAAAATTTGTTATTATCGTTATTTATGCGAGCTTCACAGGCTTTTGATGCTCGAATAGAATCTTCTTCCTGTTTACATCGCCCAATGGCCGCTTTATACTAACCCCTACTTCTACACATATTCATGTATGCTAGTCCTAATCTGAGACTACCATGAAAGCACCACAAATCGGAGGCGTCTTTTGATTCCCTCTTCAGTGGGGGCAATAAGATGATTCCATCCAGGAATAATCTTAGTATGGTTGTAAGATTTAATGAGGGGGCTTCCTACTTCTCTTAACAGGGATACTATCTTACTATAATACCTATCTATGAGTTTATAGTGAGAATCGTTTGAGCAGGGATTACTACAGGCAAGATGCAAAATTTTTAAATTATTAAAGAGGTGACCTGTTCTGTCTTTGTATTCTTTTCTCTGTTCCATATTAACATTCCATCGACGCGATTATTCTTACCTATTGAGTTCTTGTTATGTCGTGTTGCGCATAAATTGGTAAAATTAATTAATATTTCTAATGGTCTATGATCAGAAAGAAGGAAAGCATGCAGAATATGAACTCTAACAATTCGATCCTTTAGAGCAGGGGTCCCCAACCTTTTTCTGCCGAAGAGCACATTCAAGACTACCGGTAGTGCGGCGGGCACCATTTACTTTTTCAAGGCAAATTTATAGTTGGACTTAATAATGAACATAATACACAAAAAAAACATTTAATTCCTATGTAAAATAATGAACATAATTCACAAAAAAAAAACAAGGATGGGCTAACTAAGAATCTTAGAAAAATTATCAAAACGATAACTTAATTTATTTATAAAGAAATAATTATTTTCAAATAAATGAGCATCTGTTTTCGTAATTAACTACTAAAATTTAATAAAATGTTAAGTATGTTACATATTTTAAATATTTAGTAACTAAATATTTAAAATATGCAACATACTTAACATTTTATTAAAAATTTAAATAAAAACTTATCAATCGTAGTCAGTCAGTGGCGGGCACACGCAAAAGGGTCGGCGGGCGCCATGGTGCTCGCGGGCACAGGGTTGGGGACCCCTGCTTTAGCGTATTACTAGTGAGAATGATCATTCCACCTGGTGGTACCACTCATATCACTAACGTATGTAAAATTACCACTGGTTACCCCTAATGGCCTAATACATTTACATCACTGGCCGAGTCGCACATGTTGCCTAATTCTACAAAGAATTCAGAGTTCACATGCGCGTTAAAGTCTCCCATTATTATACAGTGAGAATATTTGGGGTTATCTGACAATGACTTAATTTTGTACAGCAAATCAATGTATTCATCTAGACTACTGCCGTTGTTTTATGGTAAATAGCAGTTTACAATTAATATGCAATCATTGTTCACTTTTAATTCAATGCCTAACAACCTTACATAATCGCTTGTTAAAAATTTTATGTTTGACAAATTTTTCCTTATTAAGAAAGCAACACCAACAAAAGGCCTACCGCACATTAATTCATCTGACAAGTCTACTGCTGATGACGCATGGTACAGAAAATCATCATGAATGGTAGCGAGGAGTTTTAGCTCTTGCTTAGGTAGCCAGTGCTCTTGCAGTAGTATCAAATCTGCACTGCTACAGATTTTATGAACATCTACAAATGAATTCCTCACTGACCTTACGTTATATAAGACTATTTTCAACAAGTTATCCGCCATGACTGATAGAAAATTTATTATTAGTAATGGTTATTATTATATACAGTACAAATTTCAGGCATTACCGTTAGGGCGTCTGTTATTATGATTATTATTATTATTATTTTGCCTGTTATCAAATCTCCAGGAAAAGTGAATAAATTCCTTGACAATAATACCGTATGGCCACTGACTCATTGTACGGGTTGAAATGCGAATTTACACCTTTAATTATTACTTTAAATTAGTTACAATCCGAAGAATTTGAGTTTAGTTTATTAACTAACAATATACTGTGTTCACTACAGACTTCTTCCATCATGTGTCGAATATCGCTTTCCTCGTTCGAGAGCTGAATTTGCGACACAAAGAGGGTGAGATTCCTCACTGGTGGCCTTGTCGCGAAGACAGGTTTAGGAACCCTCCGTGACGAGCGCCTATTGACTGTGACCTACCCGTCCTCTTCCTTCAATCTCCCTGAGGCAGGGTTCGCCTGCCTGGAGGATGGGTGGCACGACCTTGGGGGGATAGGAGGCTTCTCCCCTACTCTGTGGCTAGGTGATGGTCTGTTAGCGGTGTTTATATCCTGACGGACGCGCGTGCCCTCCTTCTTCGGTGGAAGGGGTGGGGGAGAGAAATGCACGCTGAGCGAGGAGTTTGGGTAATCGAACGCCTCTCCCCTGCAGTGGAAGGTAAGGAAGAGGGCAATGATGCCTTGTCTCTTGGTATCGGACAGTCCCTGTTCCTCATTGTGAAATCGGGAGCAGTCCTCCTTTCCTGAACGGGAGAGAGGTTGACCGCTTCCCCTGCATGCTGCGTTTCCACCCCACATTCAAGGGGTAAGTTGGGGGAGAGGATTTCGTTTCCCTCGCTGCCCGACGCGCTTTTTGGGATTCTACTTGCTGAACAACTTCCGAGTAACTGGGCTTTGGGAGGCGCGTCTCTTTCAACGAATCTAACTCTGACCGGAAATGTTCTAGCAAAATCGCATTTTTCTGATTTGACATCACTTGTTGGTGTTTCAGTTCAACTAGCGACTTTTGTACCTCATTGTACTGTTTGAGGAGCACCGAAACGTCTACATCACCCATAGAGATTACCGGTATTCTATGGAAATTAGTAACGTAGAAGGTAATATTGTTCTCATTATCCCGGAGGGTCGACACTTTATTTATAATGTCTTTTAGGATATTCTCGTTCCTAGAATTACCTCTACGAGTTGGGAGGGTAGCACTGAACAGGGTGTTTAACTGTACCCTCGTATGTTCTATTTCTTCCGAATCATAGAAATCATGACAAACAGATACGAGAAGGTCTGGCCTAATATGATTTACTTTGTCAAATATAAAACATAAAGGATTTTCTACAAGAAGACGATTTTCAGCGGACGATCCCATTTTACCTGTATCGATGAAGGAACAGGCTTGCGGTGGAGCGTAAATGGTGGGGGTAGTTGGGATGGAGATGGAGGGAACACCGATAGGGGTCCCACTTCTCATCCCTTTAAACAATTCTCCAGATACCACCGGTTCAATATTCAGGCATCTTTTCACATTAATTATGTAACTATTACTAACTATGATACATAAAAGTATATACGCGGAGTCACTGTACGATTATAACGTAATGAAACATACATTTCCCGCGGTCACCGTCAAAAACTTTTACTATTAAACGGAAGATTCGCATTGTAGATGATGGGGGTGGGGCGGGAGGAGTAAATGGGAAGAGGATGCTAGTAGGAGTGCCACTTCTTGCCCCTTTAAATCACGTTCCAGATACCACCAGCTCCATGCACAACCATCCTTTCACATTAATTATCACGACACTATTACCCACGATAACATGCTAAGTATATACGCGGGATCACTGTGAGTTCATGAACATGATATCTAAATTTTCTGCGGAAACAGTCAAAACCTTTACTATTTAACGACAAACGAGCAGCCCACCCGTGAGGCATCCTCTCCTCGTGGCAATTTTCATATATATGTGTATATATCAACCGCTGTTGTGTTTAAGAATAATAATGACGACTATATATATATATATATATATATATATTATTTAGTAGGAGCACTCAATATATTTCGCCCCACCCTTTTTCTTAGCTAAATAATAGGCCATGGGGCTGATATGTCTTTTGAGCCGTAAGTTTGAACTTTCTGCGCTTCACATAACCGGATTTTTCCAGTTTGAACCTCCCCTCCTTGTAGAAAACCGCTTTTAAACGCCCTTGTATAAAACCAATAGTTAGCGCAGTTTCGAAAATGGCGTCTGAGAGTGATGTGCGTCGTAAACAGAGAGCTGTTATCGAGTACTTAACCACTCTAATAGACAGTTTATTTCCACAACAGTTTCGATGCCCACTGGCATCCTCTTCGGGTGCATTCGTTTTTCTGTATCCACCCGAAGAGGATGCCAGTGGGCATCGAAACTGTTGTGGAAATAAACTTTGTCTATAAGAGTGGGTTTTTATTATCATATTTTGACCTTCACGTAGAAAAAAGAAGTTTTTTGTCTTCAAAACGTTTACAGAGATACTGTTGTTGATCGAAGCACAGTTGGACGCTGGTCTAAACGTGTGAGATCATCGGAGAGGGGAGAGCCAGTCTCGATGATGAACCACGCAGCGGTCGCCCGGCATCGGCTGTCACATCTCACACTGTGCAACGTGCAAACAGCATCATTCGATCAAATCGGCGCGTGACATATAAGGAGCTATCACTGGAGCTAGGAATTAGTGAAGGAAGTGTGAATATGATAATTCAGCAACTGGGATACTCAAAAGTGTGTTCACGGTTTGTTCCTCCCCAAATGACTGAAGATCACAAAGCCCAAAGAAAAGAAATTGCTTCCGAGTCATTGGTTCGATACGAGACAGAAGGAATCTACAGATCTACAGAAGCTAAGGCTAACAAAGACCCTAAGATCCACTCTAAGGTTAGCCCGAGAGAAGGAAAGAGGAGAGGATTAAAAGAGGAGAATAAGGGGTTAAGTAAGTAACAAAACCTATCATTCGTGGGTTAACATTCATTCAGAAAAAGAGAAAGAAAGACTCACCATCATCATCCGCCGGCCACTGCTGACAAGTCGGAAAAATAGTCGAAGAGAATAGGAAAGGGGTGAAAGGTGAAAAGAAGTAAAAAAGAACGCTTACAAACCATGCAAACACCGTCTTAACTCAAACACTCTCATACCATGCAAACTACAGATATGCAAATAAAGAGAGTTACAGACATGCAAGTAAGGAGAGGATAAGAAAAAGAAGAAGTAGAAGTGGGTTAGTTTACGCTACGAGCTACATCTACGTTCGTGTTAGTTTAATTTTTTTTCTTTTCTTTTTATAATAATTTTATTGCTGGCATAACACGCTGGCATTAATCGTCAGAAGACTCATCCTCGACCACCACCCCAGAGCTCCTGTTGCTAATTGTTTTAAACAACATTAATATTTTTAAAATGCCTATCTAAACGGTTCTTAAACATATTAACGCTGGTAGAGTGCACGACGGACGCGGGAAGATTATTCCATTTATCAATTACTTTAAACGTAAAACATTTTTCAACGATATTAGTAATGAAACGTCTGCCACGCAACTTAAAACCGTTATTACGAGTATTGCTATTATCGAAAGTGAACAGTTTGTCAAAATTTACGTGATAGATTTTATTAACGATTTTGAAAAGTTCAATAAGCTCCCCCCTTAATCTCCTAGTTTCGAGTGAATGCAAGTCTAACTCTTTAATTCTATCTTTATACATAAGACTTGTTGCGCAATGACGAAATTAGTTTCGTGGCGCGAAACTGAACCCTTTCCAACCTATCAATATCCTCATGCAAATACGGGCACCAAAATTGAACGACATATTCTAAATGAGGCCTGACTAGGGACTTGTAAAGGGCCAATATAATATTCTTGGATTTAAATTCGAAATTACCCGCTATGAAACCTAACATCCTATTAGCTTTTGCACAAGACTCCAGGCACTGGTTCCTAACTTTTAAAACCTTAGATAAGCGTACGCCTAAATCTACTTCCTCGTCAACGATCGCTACCTGTCTATCGTCCATCGTGTACGTAATTATTGTTACGAGAACCTATATGCAAAACTTTACATTTGTCTACGTTAAATTGCATCTGCCACTTATCCGTCCACTCCATAATCGTATTTACATCGTCTTGGAGCCTATTTCTATCGTCCACGTTAACAACTTTACCGCCTATTTTAGTATCGTCCGCGAATTTTGACACGTTACTGGTCAAGCCTACATCTGTAGCGTTAATGTAGATTAAGAATAGCAATGGGCCTAACACTGAACCCTGAGGGACACCGCCACCTACATCCAACCACCCCGATTCACTACCATTAACAACGCCCCTCTGTTTCCTAGCACGAAGCCATTCTTTTAACCAATTAGCTCCCTGATCATGTATACCGTGCGTTTTAACCTTCGCAATTAATCTTCTATGCGGAACTGTATCGAACGCTTTTTTAAAGTCTAAATAAATAACGTCAGCCGCTCTATGCCTATCGTATTCGCGCACTACTTCGTTATAAAATTCTAACAAATTAGTTAAACAAGATCTATGGCGTCGAAACCCATGCTTACACGATTAATCAAATCGAGACTTTCTGAGTGATCAATGATACGATCCCTAACTACGGATTCCAAAAGTTTACCGACAATTGAAGTTAAGCTAATAGGCCTATAATTGCTAGCTACTGTATGGTCGCCTTTTTTAAAAATGGGCGTAACGTTAGCTAATTTGAAGTCTTCAGGAATAATCCCCGCTTCCAGTGACTGATTAAAAATCTTCGTTAAGAGACCTACGATAACATCTTTCAAATCTTTCAAATGTCTGGGATAAAGTGCGTCAGGGCCTGGAGCCTTGCTAACTTTTAGCTTATCGATATAATGCGCAATCTCACCCTCGTAAACAGTTATTTCATTCAAAATAGTCTCGCTAGTAAATGGAACGATATCGTCCACATCGGGGGCATTATTTACGTCTTCTACGATAAAAACTGTCGCAAAAAAGTCTGAAAATGCCTGCCATCGCCTGAGCGTCAGAAGCCAAAGCGCCGTTAACGTCCACTAGAGGGCCTATGTTATCTTGGTGCTCTTCCAATATGTGCTCTACCGCGAAATTTACATTCCAATACGTGATCTACCTTAGATTATTCGGATTAGCAGCAGGTACGTTAGTTAGCCTTATAAGGCTAACTAACGAAAATATCACGACTTAACCTAACCAATCGTCAAGGGCGTATAGTTGACCTAACGAGTGGTTAGGTTAAGTCATGATTAGGGCAGTCAAAAGTTGACCGAAAAAATTAAGAAAGTTGACCTTACGAATTGAAAAAATTGACTTATAAAGTTGCCTTTACTTTCAATAATAAAAACGATACTTTAATTACTTATTCTTGCTCTTCTACATCAGTTGATCGATTGTGGTAAATTATGAAGTATTTGCCGACATTTTCTGGCAAAAAATTGCGATCCTTACTTAATAATTTATTAAGCATGGAGAAAGATCTCTCTACAGCGGCAGTTGTTGGTTGACATTGCAAAAGCTGACCATAAACTGTTGGTGAGATTTCAGGTCTACTGAGGTTAATTATTTCACAAATACCATTTGTCTTGAGTCTTGTTTCAATGTATTGTTTGACTGAACACATATCTTCGCCAAGGTTGATAGAAGAAATGGCTTCATATGCCTATCTAATGGTGCAATCAGATGCTTCCATCCTAGTCACTAAGCTAGCAATCAAACTATAATTCATTTTGATTGACATTAGTTGCTTTGGCAGTTTTTCATTAGCAACACTCTCTTAGCCTTCTGAACAATGATTCCTTCATCTTCAAAATTTTCCACAATTGTCTTCACATTTGGAAAATTGTCTGCATAATAAAAAGCAGCGTTCAGCCAGCTTGCCCAACGTGTTCCTGCCAATTTTTAGTTATTTTAATTATTTATTCCAAAAAATTGACTTTATTTACCTCATTGCTATTTTTTGACCTAACAGGTAAAAGTTGACTTTTGGTTGACCTATTAACTTTGGTAATATACCCCCTACAGGTGTTTTTATTGCATTTTCAGTCGTTTCAGCGAAAAGTGCCCCATAGGAAACAATTTGACTTTATTGACTTTTGACCGCCCAAGTCATGATATTTTCGTTAGTTAGCCTTATAAGGCTAGTTTCACGGTAGAGCACGTATTGGAATATGGTAGATCACAGTTTCGCGGTAGAGCACATATTGGAAGAGCACCGTTATCTTTTATCGGCTTACGATTATTGATGTATTCAAAAAACTTTTTTGGATTATATTTACTATCCGCAGCTATAAGTATCTCTAAATTACACTTAGCATTCTTAACTGATCTTTTAACCTGACGTCTAAGCTCGATAATCTATTAAAGTTAGCAACCGTGCCATTGCGCTTATTAAGCCTATACGCTCTGTTATGCTCGTTTATGAACTCACTTATTTCCCTAGTCCACCACTTGGGCCTATCATGATTTCTAGCGCGCTTGGGCCTACGAGGAATAAACTCCTTTTCGATATTCAAGAAACTTTCTTTAAACGCCTCCCACTGAAAATTTGCGTCATTACCTATAAATAAATTATCCCAGTCCACTACTCTCATCCTATCTGCAAAACTATCAAAATTAGTCCTACGAAAATCAGGGACTTCTTTTACATTACTGTCCTTACTGTTTTCCATCAATAGCTTAAACGTAATAATTTGGTGATCACTACATCCCAAACTCTCACCTACTTCTAAACCTCCGACTATATTAACGTCGTTCGTCATCACCACGTCTTAAATACTGTCACCGCGCGTTGGTTCGGTAACCATCTCGTAAAAAATTATCTTCCATGAACTCAACCACTCTCAAACCCTCCTCATTACCAGTAAAAGTCTCGTAATTAATATTAGGGCAGTTAAAGTCTTCGACAATTATACTTTTCCGATTATTAATAAAGTTACTAAGAAGCGAGTAAAATCTAGTATCGGTATCGAGTGGTGAAGGGAGGTCAATAAACAGCAAAATTAAAACTAATACTACGCTTCCTAACTTCAACGCATATCGCTTTAATTGCTGCCAGAAAATCTATCTTAACCTCGATAGCCTTAAGGGAATTACGAATGTACCGCAAAACGCCGCCACCAATCCTATGTAACCTATCATTAGTAAACAGATACTTACGTATTATCGGGACTACCAAACGTCATTTTCGTTTAAACTAACGAAAATATCACAACTTAACCTAACCATATCATCAAGTGTGCTCCCGTGTCGGGGTCAGTGAAATTGTACTTGTGATTGACCTTGAAATGCTCGAAACTAGCATCATTCAGTTCCTTCGTCTTTTATGAAAATGCCCGGGTAGGTCAACTGAATGCCCGGTTAGGTCAACTGTACGCCCGGTTAGGTTAATTGTACGCCCTTGATGATTGGTTAGGTTACGTTGTGATATTTTGGTTAGTTTAAACGAAAATGACGAGAGCAAAAATACATAATAAACAGTTTGGTACTCCCGATAATACGTAAGTACCGTAAAAAGTTTAAAACCCGCTATATGAAGTTCCCCCAAGTCCCGATATTTAACCACGTTTCGGTTATAGCAACTATATCGTAGTTCCCGGAATAAATTATCGCCTTAAATTCGTTCAATTTCTAATACTACGCGCGTTACAATAAAAGACGTTTAAATTATTTTTTGCCACGGATCGGCGTTTAAAACTATTTTTCATGTCGGACCCGCGTCTCCCGGACCCACAACGTTTAAAGAAGGCTTCGACCTGTACAGCTTTCGAACGTTCTCCTTGATTAACCTACCTAGCCTAGCATTCCCTCTTTCATTGAAATGCACCCGATCTTTTATAAAAAGGCTAGGATCACTAAATTCTGGTCACAGCTTTACGAAGGGTACATTTTCCTCAGCACAAATCTCTTCTAATTTAGTATTAAAATATACTGTTTTTGACGTAATCTTAAGACCCAAACCATGCCTTGGGGTAATACCTAGAACTAAAGACCGACCTGACCTTACCTTCAGGGACCTATTTAACCCCCTATATCTCTCCAGAAGGTCAGGCACTCTCGTATCGGGCCTATACCAGTCGTTGCCCCCTACCATCGTCACCAACATCGAGTGACGGGAGGCAACATCAATCCTATCTACTTCGTCTCTAATTCTGTCAATCCTGGCCCCTGGTAGACAGATCCTCCTCCTCTTGGTTGGGTTCCGTTCAACGAACTCTTTATCCATATGGCCCGCTAAAGAGTCCCCAATTAAAAGAGTTTCCCCCTCGTTCACATGCCTATCCAACTGGGCGAAAGGGTTCGAAACCTCGATAGCGGAGAGATTCTTATCACCTAACGTACGTGGTCTAGCCCCACCCTTAACTACTCTATATCCCTCCCCGTTTACTGATCTCAGACCAACCTTAACCCCTTCCTCAACTCTGTCTAACCTTCCCGATAAGCAACCTATACTAGAAACTTGGTTCCTAACCTCACCCTTCAACTTACTAACGTCTTCAAGATTAGTATAGGTTCTGCCTTCGCCAACTGTAAGCCTACCCCTGCCTTCATCAAGCGTCGCAAGTCTTTCCGTCACCTTGCTTACACTACGTTTTAAATCAACTATCTCTTCGCTTAACTCACAAAAGAAACAAACCGATCTCATGGTATTCGCCATAGGACCGCGCTGTAAACTTTAAAATCAGTATACCACCGATTAACCCAACACCTAGCACACGACGCTTTCTGCGACGCCATCGCGCAAGTTAAGGTAGTTAACGTTTATAACCGTCAGAAGTTTAAGTTAAATTAAGCCGGCACGCAATGAAAATTTCTAAATCGCTAAAAACCACTAATATTCAGTTACTTAACTATAACAATGCGAATATAAACGCAAGTATATAAAATTCAGAACTTCCAAAAGTAAATTAATCGGCGATATTCAATAGTAGAAACAATATCAGAGAGCCCAGGAAATGCGTCCGCTCAGTGAGGAGTCTGGTTGAAGAATGATGACTTCCTTTTACGAACTGTGACTGGGGATGAGACTTGGGTACACCACTTTGAATCTGAAACAAAACCCCAATCTATGGAGTGGCATCACGCAGACACCCAACGTAAGAAAAAGTTCAAAATGACTCCCTCTGCAGGAAAGGTTATGGCCACGATCTTCTGGGACATGAAAGGGGGGATCTAGTGGACATTATGAAGAAAGGACAAACAATCAACTCAGAGGCATATATTGCTACCCTACAGAGACTCAAGAGACGTATAAAGTGAGTTCGACTGGAGAGAAAACTGGAACATGTCCTTCTTTTGGACGATAACGCAAGACCACACAACAGTTTGCAAACAAGAGAGACCATCACAAAAATGCGCTTGACTGTGTTACCCCACCCTCCACAGCCCGGATGTGACACCTTCAGACTTGCATATGTTGGGCCAATGAAGGATGCTATTCGTGGAAGAAAGTTTCAGAGTGACGATGAGGTTGTTGAGGAGGTTAAGAGGTGGCTGCAGCGGAAGCCAGCGGACTTTTACCAGTAAGGAATAAAGGTCCTTGTTTCGAGGTGGAGGAAAGCCGTAGAAAAAGATGGAGACTATGTGGAAAAATAAAAACTTGTAAAAAAGGTATGTAACTACTTGTGTACAAAATTTCTGGAACTTACAAGGAGACGTGGAAAGGAAAAAAAAAAGGTGGGGCAAAATATATTGAGAGGACCTCGTATATATATATATATATATATATATGACTTGACTTATATCCCATCCGGCTGAAGCCGGGTCGGGTCCCCAGATGGCGTCGTCGCTCCAGGTTCTTCTCGTTTGCATCTCCCTCCTGTAAACCAGGAAGGAAGGTGCGTCGGTTCGCCCGTACGCGGTATGCGCCATCATCAGAGGGTTTCTTGGCAAAATAAAGCAGCCGGTTTGCTATCCCTCTGCTGCTTGTTTGGTCCACGGCTCCTTATTCTGTATATTCGGAGCAGCCCTAGAACGAAGGTTCTAGGGTTCCCTCATCCGCCACCCGAGGGACGCGCCTGGTAGGAGTGCTCTCTACTGTTGTGTTTAAGAATAATAATGATGACTATGTAATATGTGAAAATGAGTGCTTTGAAGCATAACCTTTTGCATTTTACAATGAATGCTTCGTTAAGAAACGAATCGATAACGTCAAATGAGAGTTAAGCAAAGAAAGATGGCGGAAAAGAATGAAATACTGTATACACTCTTTCAATAGTGAGACAAAGTCAACGAACTCGATCATATATATTAGGGTGGAGCGAAAAATATTTTTCTAGTATGAAGTTCTAATAGTGATTAGAAGTTGCATTTAGTGGACCAAATATGCCTGCCAAAATATGAGTTCATTTGTTTAAAATTTTCAGCTGCCACCAGGGGGCTAAAGTTAACACAATTTTGTGTAAAAAGGAAAAAAATGCTTCTATTTTAGGTTTGTCAAACTATTATAAAATTTTATCTTAGAATTATCTAATAGTTTGATTAAGATTCTTAAATGATAGGAATTCGTTTTGTAAAAATGCCTTTTCATATGCTTAAAATCTTCAGCTGCCACAAGAGAGCTGAAGTTAACACAATTTAGAGTAACTGAGTCATGTGAGACTACACTGAATGTTGTGGGGGAGGGTTGTGGGGAGGGTTTTGGTGTGAAGGAATTTCTTTCTGTGAGTCATTAGAACAGTGTGTTAACACTTGTCTTCTTAGGTAGTAGGCCTAGTCGCTCAGTTGATCGGAGAGTTTTTAATATGATCGGAATATTATAAAACTTTATTTTAAAGTGATTTATATAGAGATAATATTTATTTTATTATAAAATGCTTGTTATAATGTATTATATAATTTTAGTTTATTTATATAATATATTATATATACTTATAAAATATATTATATATATAATATATAATGTTTTGATGTTACAGGATATTTTGTGATTGTGAATTTTTCTTAAAAATATTATGGCATCAAATACTAAATATAAACATTTCACTAGAGAACATATGAAGTGTGCCATATTTGAAGTACCTTGTGAGATGAGTGATATGCAACTACCAACTTATAACTGCATTATGAAAGATTACCTGTTCACAAAACATTTAGTGAAGGAGCAGATGAATAACAAGGAGCCTTCATTTTCTGAAATAGCAGAGGCAGTTTCCAAAAAGGTAGAAAATATTTGGAAGAAGGCCTCTTTGCCAATAGTTTCACATACACGCGTTTTACAGATGATGCGAGTGTACCATGATAAATACAGGTCCTTATTAAAGCCATACAAGTCACGCAAGGATCAGCCTAAGTACAAAAATCAGCTTGAAGAATTTGAAAACTCTTCAAAATGCACTTTGTTTGACATCTGCACCTGCAAATGTAAGGAGTTTAGGAGATGCTCATGTGAAAAGAGTAAGAAAGTCCCTCCAAAAGAGCAGGATTTTTTAAATGACCAACGAACACGCAGAATAATGGTGATAGGAAGCATTGACATAGCACACACAAGACGATTACAAGCAAGAGAACATCGAAAGGAAATGGAAAAAGCACGTCTGGAATCCTCACAAACAACTAGTGCTGCTATAACCAATACGTCCAACTTACAAATCGAAACAGAGACAAGTGAACTTCAACAACTAGAAGAGATATCTGAAGATAATGAGGAAGATACAACCTCGACTCATTTTTTAAATGACCAACGAACACGCAGAATAATGGTGATAGGAAGCATTGACATAGCACACACAAGACGATTACAAGCAAGAGAACATCGAAAGGAAATGGAAAAAGCACGTCTGGAATCCTCACAAACAACTAGTGCTGCTATAACCAATACGTCCAACTTACAAATCGAAACAGAGACAAGTGAACTTCAACAACAACTAGAAGAGATATCTGAAGATAATGAGGAAGATACAACCTCGACTCAATATGTAATATCAGAACAACAGATGCGTGAGCCACTGCCTTCATTAGCAATTACTTGTGATAGATTTAAAATGTCGGACAGAGCTGGGGCTGCTATTGCTTCTGCAGTATTGGCAGATCTTAAAATTGTTACTCCCGAAGACAAAGGGAATATTATAGACAGAAGTAAGCTAAGACGTGAAAGACAAAAACAGAGAAAGGAACTACAACAGATAGGAGAGCCAAAAACCATGCGGGGATTATACTTTGATGGCAGAAAGGATAAAACAATGATTCAAGTCCAGGAGAGTGATGGCTCTAACCACCAAAGAACCAAACGCGAAGAGCATATCAGCATAATATCTGAACCACACTCTCTGTACTTTGTACATGTGACACCTTCCAGTGGCAAAGCTAAATACATTTGCACAGCGCTAGTGAATTGCTTGAAAGAAAGGAATGTTGATATAGGGAACATCGTTGCAGTTGGCTGTGATTCGACAGTGGTTAATCACTGGTAGTATTGGAGGCACAATAAGATTATTGGAAGAAGCCTTTAATAAGCCATTGCAGTGGCTGATATGCCTTTTACACCTTAATGAACTTCCATTGCGCCATCTGTTTCATCACTTGGATGGTACCACTACTGGACCAAGAGCATTTTCAGGAGAAATTGGCCGAGCACTTTCAGACTGTGAAAAGCTTCCCATAGTTAACTTCAAACCCATTGAAATTCAAGAGGACATGTGTGAAGTTGATGTAGATGACATAAGTACCGACCAGAAATACCTTCTTGAAATTCACAAGGCTATATCAAGTGGAACATTCTCAAAGAGTTAGTCATAAGAGTCCAGGCAATATATCACATTCAAGGTGGCTCACCACAGCAAACAGGACTCTGCGGTTATATGCAAGCACAGAGAATCATTCAGGCAATTTACAAGAATTAGCTACTTTCATTGTTAGGGTATACGCACCAATGTGGTTTCAGATAAAGCGTAAACCATTATGCCAATATGGTGCTAAACATATGTGGCATATGATTGCAAGAAGCCGGTATCTCCGTGAAGAGCTTAGGAGAGTACATGACTCAGTCATTCAGCGAAATGCATATTACGCAAATCAAGAAAACATTCTCATTGCAATGATAGCTGATGAAAGGGAGCATGTGCGTCAGTTAGGATTTAGGCGTATCATAAAAGCAAGGGCATGCATTCAAGAAACAGATGTTATCAGGTATTTTAAGGTGCCAGAAATAAATTTTTATGCCAAAGACTATAGAGATCTCATTATGTGGCAAGATTTTCAGATAGCAGAACCACCGATAACCAAAGGAGTTTCTCTTGATGATATTGAATCATGCATCAAACATGGTACTACTCTTCATTCAGAATTATTTCAGTTTCCATGTCATACACAAGCCGTAGAGAGATGCGTCAAGCTCGTTACAGACGCTGCTGGATCAGTCTGCGGACCTACAAACAGAGACGGTTGGATTCGTGCTACATTAGAATCAAGGAAAAAACAGCCAAAATTTGACACAAAAGCAAATTACTAAATAGTCTTCAGCAAGAACCCTTTCTAGAGGGAGGTTGGTTGGGGAAAGGGTGGTAACTCCGCTAAGGCACGAAATAACGTTTTTTAACTGTCTCAAGCCAGTATAAAGGAGGAGAGACATCCTAATTTATTACTGTTCCCTTTTTCAAGTAAATACAGAATCATACTTAATTGTCATTTTTAAGTTAACTTCAGCCCTCTTGTGGCAGCTGAAGATATTAAGTATATGAAAAGGCATTTTTACAAAACGAATTTTTATCATGTAAGAATCTTAATCAACCTATTAGATAATTCTAAGATAAAATTTTATAATAGTTTCATAAACCTAAAATAGAAGCATTTTTTTCCTTTTACCCAAAATTGTGTTAACTTTAGCCCCCTGGTGGCAGCTGAAAATATTAAACAAATGAACTCATATTTTGGCAGATATATATCGTCCACTAAATGCAACTTTTAATCCCTATTAGAACTTCATCCTAGAAAAAAAGTATTTTTCGCTCCACCCTAATATATATATATACTGTGTGTATATATAGGATGTCCCAAAAAATCCCCCTATTTTTACTTACCCGCTATTTTATAATGGACAATAATATTGGACATGTATATTTTATTGTTGGGGTTTATATTCGACATATTCCTTTATACTAAATGCAAAAAACTTACTTCACTTTTCTACGTGAAGGTCAAAATATGATAATAAAAACCCACCTTAATAGATAGAGTTTATTTCCACAACAGTTTCGATGCCCATTCGCATCCTCTTCGGGTGGCTACAGGAAAACGAACGAACCAAAAACAAGAGGGAAAAACAGTCCAGGGACCATTAAGAAATTTGCACCTAGGTTAGATCCCGTTCACCCGACACTGGAAGGGCATTTTTTTTTTTAATTAAAGGGACCCGCTTATAAGTACCTTCGCACAAATTTAAAACTATCTTCTTGTTCAATACATACAGATTCTATTATTTTATTCTTTTACATAATTATTACATTTATTACATTTAATATTGCATTATTATTTATTACAGAAATTATAAATTTATTATTACATTGAAAATTACATTGTTGTTTATTATACAGAAAATATAAACCGTAAAACGAATGAAAAGGCGAGGAGGAAACAATCCAGAGACCATTAAGAAATTCGCACCTAGGTTAGAGCCCGTTCCCCCGACACCAGAAGGGTATTTTATTAAAGAGTCCCGCTTATAAGTACATTCGCAGGTCTCTGGATTGTTTGCTTACTCGCTTTTGGTTCATTCGTTTTTTCGGTAAAATGTAAATGGAATAATAAACGTAAATGTAAATGTAATAATGGAAGTAATAAATGTGGAAATAAATGTAAATGCAATAAATGTAATAACAAAGGTAATAAAATAAATGTAATAATAAGTGTAAAGGTAATAGTAATAAATGTTAAAAAAAACGTAAATGCAATAATAAATGCAGTAATTATGTCAAAATAATAATAGAATCTGTATGTATAGAACAAGAAGATGGTTTTAATTTGTGCGAATGTACTTAAAAGCGGGACCCTTTAATAAAATACCCTTCTGGTGTCGGGGGAACGGGGGCTCTAACCTAGGTGCGAATTACTTAATGGTCTCTGGATTGTTTCCTCCTCGCCTTTTCATTCGTTTTTCGGTTTATAATTTCTGTATAATAAACAACGATGTAATTATCAATGTAATAATAAATTTATAATTTCTGTAATAAATAATAATGCAATATTAAATGTAATAAATGTAATAATAAATGTAATAATTATGTAAAAGAATAAAATAATAGAATCTGTATGTAATAAACAAGAAGATAGTTTTAAATTTGTGCGAAGGTACTTATAAGCGGGTCCCTTAATAAAAAAAAAAAATGCCCTTCCGGTGTCGGGTGAACGCGATCGAACCTAGGTGCGAATTTCTTAATGGTCCCTGGATTGTTTTTCCCTCTTGTTTTTCGTTCATTCGTTTTTCTGTAGCCACCCGAAGAGGATGCCCGTGGGCATCGAAAATGTTGTGGAAATAAACTCTATCTATTAGAGTGGGTTTTTATTATCATACCTTTAAACATATACCTAAACATTTCAATCTTTCATTACTCAATAATAAATACTGTATTAAAACCGTTCTTTCACCATTTCATACTTAAAGCAATAACTTTTCCTAATTTAGTAGAAATTAGGAAACGTTGATGCCGCTACCTATAGACTATGGCCTAATAAAGTCATAAAAGACCTTACTAAGCTATAGTTTTTAGGGAAAGCTAAGCCTCTACTCTTCGGCTGGGTGAGAACCTCCACACTTTGCTTGTGAAACTCTCATCTTTTTTGCAAATGAGCCAGTGAAATGGCCCTATTCTCACCTAATCTCACACACCTGACTTTCTTTTGTGGGGTTACGTAAAATACAGGATCTATTCTACCGACACTTGAAGACCTAAAGACCAAAGTCTATGAGGTAATCAACAACATCCCAGCTGAGCTATTTCCAAAAATTATGTGAAACATTTGTGTAAGGTTGAATATTGTGTTAGAAAAAAGTGACGATTACACTGAACATGATGTTTAATTAAGATTAATAAACTCTTATGTTTTACGTACCTATTGCGTTTGTCTTCGTTTCTAGATTCCGTTTTTTTTTAGCTGAGAAAATTTATTTAGTAAAAGGGGCATCATTTTCGGACACCTGGCATATATAGGATGAATCTCACAATTAAATATTTTTCCTTGTGAGTGTGCGTCATATATATTGACAAATGAAAATTCGAACGAATTAAAGATTTTAGGATTTGCTGGGAATTGAACACAGACCTCATGAAAGTTCGTCATGTGTGCAGACCACTAAACCATGAGTAACTCCGCTTTCTGTTTTCAAATTTTCCCGCATAAACGAAGATCCAATAAGATCAGATGCTGAAGGATAACACATAGTCATAAAGTAAATATACTGACAAGGGGTAAAGTTCGGTCACTCGTGGCGCAGTGGTCTACACACACGTCCGATAATTATGAGGTTCGATTCGCAGGGAGTCCTAAAATTTTGTTTTTTCGAGTTTTCATTTGTCAATATACTTGTGTGTGTAACCTTGGTTAACCTTGGTTTTGCTTCAGCCAGAATTGTTCATTCTGACGAACCTCAAGCTTGTCACTCCAGCTTAGACCTACAGCTTAACGTGGAAGCTGAACCACGACCCAACACGGGTGGTCAGAAATTACAAAAGTCTTTGTCTGAACTCGATCTCACGACCTCTCGATCAGCAGCCCAGTGTCTTAACCACTACGCTACCCAGATACCCATTTATCTACCATGGATTAGCTGTGGGCCGCCTAACGTCACCAGGAATCGAACCCTGGGTCCATGGATTCGTAGTCAGCGATGCTAACCACTACATCACTGAGGCGCATATATTATATATATATATATATATATATATATATTACAACTCACAATGGTACCCTGAGATACTTTTATGTTACACACTGACCCAACGTGGGCAACGGGTCACTAGCAAGGTGACCCAAAAATATAGCTTCCCAGCTTGGTAAATGGCTGATGAGGGAAGCTATATTTTGGGGCCTCTTTCCATATAATATTTAAATAAAACTGACACCTAACATATACTGTACACTGTACAGTATAGTATGTATATATAAATATATATATATATATATATATATATATATATATAATAAATCCTATGACGCCATACACGTACCGTTTCGGAAGAGTTCAATAAAAACATAATTTGTTGGATTTGGGGTTCTTTCTTTACTCTCACACTCTCCTTTCTGAGGGAGGGATTACATCATTAAAATTTCCTATAGACGATTTGGGTAGCGCTACGGAGCAGGTATCAGTTTTCTGAGCTAAGACCTATCAACATAAGTGGTATTATGAACTTGGGCCTATTAACATACGTGGTGTTACAAACTTGGCCTATTAGCATACGTGGTGTTGCAAACTTAGGCCTGTCAAAGAAATGAAAAAGAAATTGAACACGGCACTTATTACCACTGTTACTCCTCGGGCGGAGTCACTGGTTCTCAATCTTTAGTTTTCACTGGGTACTAGGGTGGTCCTTAGCTATACTGTATAGGGGAAAATTCAAGTTAAGAAATTTAACTGCGCTACCCTCGGATTTCGTTAGGAAAACCGAAAAATGGTCGCAGACAAAATTTCACATGAATCGGAGAATATTTACTGATGCCACATTAGGGTGGTCCTTATTTTTGAACTCTCGAAATTCAATGTGACTACCCCTGGATATTGTTACTAGTCTCAAAGAAGTGCTGTAAGCAAATTTTAGCTCAATCGGCTTATATTATCTGCTATATTATCTCAATATTTCCCCCAAAATGGAGAAAATTCAACGACCTTCAATGACCTTCATCAGTCATCGACAAGTGCAAGTATTCGCACTTCCGGTGTTTGTTTGTCTCCTCCTGCACATTTGGGTTCAGAACATTGTATCTCTAATATTATCTCTTGGTTGCTGCTGTTCTGTGTGTTAACGGAGTGTTCCTTCTTCCTCAGGTGAATCTCGAGAATGGCGTCGACAAGGACGTCTACTGAAGTATGGTTAGTTGGCCATCCAAGAAAGGAATTGATTGGAGAGAAGCTTCCTTCTTCGGGAGAAGTACTCCAGCGCCTGTTCCACCAGCTACGAAAGGAGAAAATGTCCCTCCGTGAGGCTGCATCGACTGTTTGCCGAGATGTAGGGCACTTTTGAGAGAGGGCCAGGATTCTGACCACAGCAAACAGAAACAGCATCCCGAAGATCGAGGGTCTGTATGAAGAGTGGCGGGGTCTTCGAAAGACGAACAGTAAGAAGTCGGAAGCAGAAGAAAGGAAGAGGGAGGCTTTCCTTCAGAAATTGGAGGAACTCTTCGACGTCGCCCATGCCGATGGCAACAACTTGATCAAAAATGAAGACGACAAGGAGTTCCTGATGGCGCAGAGGGAGAAAGGAAGGCGGGGCTGCATGATGGGAGTGGATAAGAAGCTGGCGGAGGAGTCCTGGAAGTTGAGCCGAAGCCGCGCTGAGACAGTACGTCAGGAACAGGACATGAAACGCCGCCAAGAAGAAACCAACGTGGTGGAGCTGGAGAGCTCTTCCAGTAGCAGCGCCCTTGGGACGGCGAGCGATGAGGACTCTATAGCAGCGGGTCCTTCTACCTCTATGGTGGCACCTCCGAAACGACGACGAGCATCCGGAGCCCCGTTAACTCCAGCCATAGCCGCAGGATTAGATCGGACTAAGACCACCGATTGCCATGCTGCATACGTCCTGACGGCAGCTGCTTCTGCGTATGAACGAGACCCATCGACGGTGGCCCTGAACCAGCAGAATATCCGCCGAGCCCGCATGAAGTTGTGTCAGGAGACAGCTGAGGTCTTGAAGGAGTCCTTCGATCCAACTGTGCCCCTCATTATCCACTGGGATGGTAAGATCATTCCCGATCTCACTGGTGGCGATGCCGCTGAGCATCATCCGATCTTTTTTTCTGGCGAAGGAATGTTGAAGCTGCTATGCGTGCCCAAACTTCCTTCCGGCACGGGCGAAGCCATAGCAAATGCCACCATCGAGGCTCTGGATGAGTGGGGTATTTCAGATCGTGTCAGAGTAGGCTGACCATATTTCCTTGAGACAAAAACGGGACATTGGGATGGCAAAAAAGGGACGGGGGTTATGTAATATTCTGTATTCATGAAAAAGTAAGTACATAAACCGGGACAAAATTGACATTTTTATTAAAACGACGGGACGGCCAGGAAATATTAAAAAAACGGTACTGTCCCGTTCAAAACGGTACGTATGGTCAGCCTATGTCAGAGGCATGTCCTTCGATACGATGGCAAGCAATACGGGAGTTCGTAGAGGAGCTTGCACACTCATCCAGCAAAGGCTCGACGTTAACCTCCTCCATCTTGCCTGCCGTCACCACATGCTGGAAATTGTGGCCGGGTAAGTCTTCACTCTCTGCTTCAGGCCTTCCTCTGGTCCAGAACATCTCCTTCTCAAGA